>CAJNDS010000668.1:947554-1032554 GCA_905221605.1 Symbiodinium natans
CCCAAAAAATATCCTTGAAATCCTTAAAAAAATCAAATCCCGGGATTTAATATTTTAAGGATTTCAAGGATTTTTTGGGCATTTTAAATTTTATGAAATCCTTGAAAAATCAAATCCCGGGATTTAATTTTTCAAGGATTTCAAGGATTTCATAAAATTTAAATACCGGAACTCCTGCAAAAGCAAACCGCCCCCCTCCCCACTCAGAGTACGGGGAAGACCACGCGGATTTTAAAATTTATGAAATCCTTGAAATCCTTGAAAAATTAAATCCCGGGATTTGCTTTTTCAAGGATTTCATGAAATTTAAAATGCCCAAAAAATATCCTTGAAATCCTTAAAAAAATCAAATCCCGGGATTTAATATTTTAAGGATTTCAAGGATTTTTTGGGCATTTTAAATTTCATGAAATCCTTGAAAAATTAAATCCCGGGATTTGATTTTTCAAGGATTTCAAGGATTTCATAAATTTTAAAATCCGCGTGGTCTTCCCGTACTCTGAGTGGGGAGGGGGGGGGGTTTGCTTTTGCAGGAGTTCCGGTATTTAAATTTTATGAAATCCTTGAAATCCTTGAAAAATTAAATCCCGGGATTTAATTTTTCAAGGATTTCATGAAATTTAAAATGCCCAAAAAATCCTTGAAATCCTTAAAAAATCAAATCCCCGGATTTAATATTTTAAGGATTTCAAGGGTTTTTTTGGCATTTTAAATTTTATGAAATCCTTGCAAAATCAAATCCCGGGATTTAATTTTTCAAGGATTTCAAGGATTTCATAAATTTTAAAATCCGCGTGGTCTTCCCGTACTCTGAGTGGGGAGGGGGGGGTTTGCTTTTGCAGGAGTTCCGGTATTTAAATTTTATGAAATCCTTGAAATCCTTGAAAAATTAAATCCCGGGATTTAGTTTTTCAAGGATTTCATGAAATTTAAAATGCCCAAAAAATCCTTGAAATCCTTACAATATTAAATCCCGGGATTTGATTTTTTTAAGGATTTCAAGGATTTTTTGGGCATTTTAAATTTCATGAAATCCTTGAAAAATCAAATCCCGGGATTTGATTTTTCAAGGATTTCAAGGATTTCATAAATTTTAAAATCCGCGTGGTCTTCCCTTACTCTGAGAGGGGAGGGGGGGGTTTGCTTTTGCAGGAGTTCCGGTATTTAAATTTTATGAAGTCCTTGAAATCCTTGAAAAATCAAATCCCGGGATTTAATTTTTCAAGGATTTCATGAAATTTAAAATGCCCAAAAAATCCTTGAAATCCTTAAAAAAGCAAATCCCGGGATTTAATATTTTAAGGATTTCAAGGCTTTTTTGGGGCATTATAAATTTTATGAAATCCTTGGAAAAATTAAATCCCGGGATTTGGTTTTTCAAGGATTTCAAGGATTTCATAAATTTTAAAATCCGCGTGGTCTTCCCGTACTCTGAGTGGGGAGGGGGGCGTTTGCTTTTGCAGGAGCTCCGGTATTTAAAGTTTATAAAATCCTTGAAATCCTTGAAAAACTAAATCCCGGGATTTAATTTTTCAAGGATTTCATGAAATTTAAAATGCCCAAAAAATCATTGAAATCCTTAAAGAACTAAATCCCGGGGTTCGGTTTAGGGTTTAGGGTTTAGGGTTTAGGGTTTAGGGTTTAGGGTTTAGGGTTTAGGGTTTCGGGTTTAGGGTTTAGGGTTTAGGGTAATATCCTTGAAACCCTTAACAAAAATCAAATACCGGATTTGATGGTGTAAGGAGTTCATAAAAAGTTAAGATGCCGAAAAAGAATTAAAACCCTTTAAAATCAAACCCCGGGATTTGTCTTTTCCAGGATTTCAGACATACCCGCTCATTGCCCATCCCACATCACCCCGCATCATCTCCCATCGTTTCTCTCATCCCCCATCATGCCCCATCATCCCCCAATCATCCCCCATCATCTCCCATCATCATTCCCCGTCATCTCTCATAATCCCTTTCACCCCCCCATCATCCACCATCATCCCCCATCAGCCCCCATCATCGTCCCCGATCAGCCCCTATCATGCCCCATCATGTCTCTCATCCCGCGTCATCCCCCATCATTCCCCATCATCCCCCATCATCTCCCATCATCCCGCATCATCCCCCATCATCCCCCATCATCATTCCCCATCATCTCCCATAATCCCTTTCACCCCCCATCTTGAGGGGTTAGTGACTGCCCTAGAGGTTAGTCGTATGTCCCCCCGCTTCGTGTTGTTGTGATTTGGTAGGGGCCCAGAGGTTTGTATGAGTTGTTTTCTTCGTTCGTGTTGTAAGGGTTTTGTGAGGGCCCCGGAGGTTTGTCGCATGTCCGATTTCTTCGTGCTTGTAGGGTTTGGGGAGTGTCTAGATAATTGTCAAAAATCATTCCTTCCGCGCTCGTACTATGAGGGGCTAGTGGCTGCCCTAGAGGTTTGTTGTATATTCCCCCGCTTCGTGTTCCTGAGATTTGGTAGGGGCCAGAGGCTTGTCATATGTCCCCTCCCTTCGTCCCTTCGTGTTGTGAGGGTTGCATTCGGCCTTGGAGGTTTGTCGTATGTCCCCTTTCTTGGCGTCTAGATGATTGTCATCATAAGTCATTTGCTTCCGTGGTCGTATTATGAGGGCTATTGACCGCCCTAGAGGTTTGTCGTATGCCCCCCTGCTTCGTGTTCCTGTGAGTTGGGAGGGGCCTAGAGGTTTATCTTTTGTCCCCTCCCTTCGTCCCTTCGTATTGTAAGGGTTTCGTGAGCGCTCTGGAGGTTTTTCGTATGTCCCCTTTGTTCGTGCTTGTAGGGTTGAGGGAGTGTCTACATGATTATCATATATCATTTGCTTCCGCAGTCGCTATGAGGGTATTGATTGCCCTAAAGATTTCTCGTGTGCCCCCCCGCTTCGTATTCCTGTGATTTGGTAGGGGTCTAGAGGTTTGTCGTAATTCCTCTCCCTTCGTTCCTTCGTGGGATGTTTGCGTGTGTCCCCTTTCTTCGTGC
Organism: Symbiodinium natans; assembly: GCA_905221605.1. Classification (NCBI taxonomy): domain Eukaryota; class Dinophyceae; order Suessiales; family Symbiodiniaceae; genus Symbiodinium; species Symbiodinium natans. The sequence goes on from CAJNDS010000668.1 coordinate 950,538, forward strand.
TTGTAGGGTTTGGGGAGCCTAGACGACTGATATATATATATATATATAATTCGATTCCGCGCTCGTATTGTGAGGGGCTAGTGATCGCCCTAGAGGTTTGTCGTATGTCCCCCCGATTCCTGTTCCTGAGATTTGGTAGGGGCCTAGAGCTTTGTCGTATGTCCCCTCCTTTCGCCCCTTCGTGTTGTAGGGGTTTTGTTGGGCCTTGAAGGCTTGTCGTGTGTCCCCTTTCTTCGTGCTTGGAGAGTTTGAGGAGCGTCGAGATGACTACCATACATCATTTGCTTCCGTGCTCGTACTATGTGCGGTTAGTGACTGCCCTAGAGGTTTGTCGTATGTCCCCTTCCTTCGTCCCTTCGCGTTGTATGGGTGGTAAGGGTTTTGTGAGGGCCCTGGAGGCTAGTCGTATATCCACTTTCTTCGAGCTTGTAGGGTTTGGGGGGGAGCGTCTAGAGTCTAGATGATCGTCATATATGATTTGCTTCCGTGCTCAAACTATGAGGGGCTAGTGACTGTCATAGAGGTTTGTCATTTGTCCCCCCCGTTTCCTTGGTCCTGTGATTTGGTAGGGGCTTAGAGGTTTGTCATACGTTCCCTCGCTTCGTCCTTTCGTGTTGCAAGGGTTTTGTGAGAGCCCGGCAAATTTGCCGTATGTCCCTTTTCTTCTTGCTTGTAGGGTTTGGGGAGCGTCTAGACGACTGACATATGTAATTTGATTCCGGGCTCGTATTGTGCGGGGCTAGTGACTGCCCTAGAGGTTTGTCGTATGCCCTCCGCTTGTTCCTGTGATGTAGTAGGGGCCTACAGGTTTGTCGTGTGTCCCCTTTCTTGGCATCTAGATGATTGTCATAAGACATTTGCTTCTGTGGTCGTATTGTGAGGGCTATTGACTGCCCTAGAGGTTTGTCGTATGCCCCCCTGCTTCGTGTTCCTGTGAGTTGGGAGGGGCCTAGAGGTTTATCTTTTGTCCCCTCCCTTCGTCCCTTCGTGTTGTAAGGGTTTCGTGAGCGCTCTGGAGGTTTTTCGTATGTCCCCTTTGTTCGTGCTTGCAGGGTTTGGGGAGTGTCTAGATGATTATCATATATCATTTGCTTCCGCAGTCGCTATGAGGGTATTGATTGCCCTAAAGATTTCTCGTGTGCCCCCCCGCTTCGTATTCCTATGATTTGGTAGGGGTCTAGAGGTTTGTCGTAATTCCTCTCCCTTCGTTCCTTCGTGGGATGTTTGCGTGTGTCCCCTTTCTTCGTGCTTGTAGGGTTTGGGGAGCCTAGACGACTGATATATATATATATATATATCGATTCCGCGCTCGTATTGTGAGGGGCTAGTGATCGCCCTAGAGGTTTGTCGTATGTCCCCCCGATTCCTGTTCCTGAGCTTTGGTAGGGGCCTAGAGCTTTGTCGTATGTCCCCTCCTTTCGCCCCTTCGTGTTGTAGGGTTTGTTGGGCCTTGAAGGTTTGTCGTGTGTCCCCTTTCTTCGAGCTTGGAGAATTGAGGAGTGTCGAGATGATTACCATACATCATTTGCTTCCGTGCTCGTACTATGTGGGGTTAGTGACTGCCCTAGAGGTTTGTCGTATGTCCCCTTCCTTCGTCCCTTCGCGTTGTATGGGTGGTAAGGGTTTTGTGAGGGCCCTGGAGGCTAGTCGTATATCCACTTTCTTCGAGCTTGTAGGGTTTGGGGGGAGCGTCTAGAGTCTAGATGATCGTCATATATGATTTGCTTCCGTGCTCAAACTATGAGGGGCTAGTGGCTGTCCTAGAGGTTTGTCATTTGTCCCCCCCGTTTCCTTGGTCCTGTGATTTGGTAGGGGCTTAGAGGTTTGTCATACGTTCCCTCGCTTCGTCCTTTCGTGTTGCAAGGGTTTTGTGAGAGCCCGGCAAATTTGCCGTGTGTCCCCTTTCTTCTCACTTGTAGGGTTTGGGGCGTCTAGACGACTGACATATAACTTGATTCCGTGCTCGTATTGTGAGGGGCTAGTGATTGCCCTAGAGGTTTGTCGTATGTCCCCCCGATTCCTGTTCCTGAGATTTGGTAGGGGCGTAGAGCTTTGTCGTATGTCCCCTCCTTTCGCCCCTTCGTGTTGTAGGGGTTTTGTTGGGCCTTGAAGGTTTGTCGTGTGTCCCCTTTCTTCGTGCTTGGAGAGTTTGAGGAGCGTCGAGATGATTACCATACATCGTTTGCTTCCGTGCTCGTACTATGTGGGGTTACTGACTGCCCTAGAGGTTTGTCGTATGTCCCCTTCCTTCGTCCCTTCGCGTTGTATGGGTGGTAAGGGTTTTGTGAGGGCCCTGGAGGCTAGTCGTATATCCACTTTCTTCGAGCTTGTAGGGTTTGGGGGAGCGTCTAGAGTCTAGATGATCGTCATATATGATTTGCTTCCGTGCTCAAACTATGAGGGGCTAGTGGCTGTCCTAGAGGTTTGTCATTTGTCCCCCCCGTTTCCTTGGTCCTGTGATTTGGTAGGGGCTTAGAGGTTTGTCATACGTTCCCTCGCTTCGTCCTTTCGTGTTGCAAGGGTTTTGTGAGAGCCCTGCAAATTTGCCGTGTGTCCCCTTTCTTCTCACTTGTAGGGTTTGGGGAGCGTCTAGACGACTGACATATAACTTGAGTCCGTGCTCGTATTGTGAGGGGCTAGTGACTGCCCTAGGGGTTTGTCGTATGCCCCCCCCCCGCTTCCTTGTTCCTGTGATGTAGTAGGGGCCTACAGGTTTGTCGTATGTCCCCTGCCTTCGTCCCTTCGTGTTGTAAGGCTGATAAAATTTTTCTGAGGGCCCTTGGAGATTTGTCGTATGTCCCCACGCTTCGTGTTCCTGAGATTTGGTAGGGGCCAGAGACTTGTCGAATGTCCCCTCCTTTCGTCCCTTCGTGTTGAAATTGCTTTGTTGGGGGAAGGTTTGTCGTATGTCACCTTTCTTTCTTCTTAGAGGGTTTGGGGATCTTCTAGAAAACTGTCATATATCATTTGCTTCCGTGCTCGTATTATGAGGGGCTGGTGTTTGTCATAGAGGTTTGTCGTATGTCCCGCCGCTTTCTGTTCCTGCGATGTGGTAGGGGCCTAAAGAGGTTTGTCGTGTGCCCCCTCCCTTCGTCCCTTTGAGTTGCAAGGGTTTTGTTGGACCTGGAAGATTTATCGTATGTCTCCTTTCTTCGTGCTTGTAGGGCGTGGGGAGCGTCTAGATGATTATCATATATGATTTGCTTCCGTGCTCGTATTATGAGGGGCTAGTGACTGCCCTAGAGGTTTGTTTTATGTCTCCCTGCTTCGTGTTCATGTCATTTGCTAGGGTCCTGGAGATTTGTCGTATGTCATTTTACCATATACGAAATTAGATACAATCCCTTCGTCCCTTCGTGTTGTAAGGGTTTCGTGAGGGTCCTAGAGGTTTGTCGTATGTGCCCTTCCTTCGTCCCTTCTTGTTGTAAGGGTTTTGTGAGGGCCCTGCAAATTTGCCGTATGTCCCTTTCTTCGTGCTTGTAGGATTTGGGCAGCGTCTAGATGATTGTCATTATCATTTGCTTCCGTGCTCGTACTATGAGGCGCTAGTAACTGCCCTAGACCTTCAGGGCCCTCACAAAACCCTTACAACACGAAGGGACGAAGGGAGACGACATACGACAAACCTCTATCATCTAGATGCTCCCCAAACCCTACAAGCAAGAAGAAAGGGGACATACGACAAACCTCCAGGGCCCTCACAGAACCCTTACAATAGGAAGGAATGAAGGGAGGCGACACACTACAAACCTTTAGGCCCCTACCAAATCACAGGATCACGAAGCGGGGGCGTCATCTGACAAACCTCCAGGCCAATCACCACGAACAAAGGGGACATACGACAAACCTCCAGGACCCTCCCAAAACCCTTACAACACGAAGGGACGAAGGGAGGGGACACACGACAAACCTTTAGCCCCCTACCAAATCACAGGAACACGAAGCGGGGGGACATACGACAAACCTCTATATAGGGCAGGCACTAGCCCTCATAATACGAGCACGGAAACACATCATATATGATAATCATTTTGATGCTCCCCCAAAACCTATAAGAACGAGAAAGGGGAAGCACACAAACCTCCAAAGCCCTTACAAAACCCTTACAACACGAAGGGACGAAGGGAGGGGACATACGACAAACCTCTGGACCCTACCAAGTCACAGGAAACACGAAGCGAGGGTGCTTGCCTAAGTCTGGCTGTTGGCCGGCTGGATCTACATTTACTGCTACTACTACTACTACTACTACTCCTACTACTACTACTACTACTACTACTACTACTACTACTACTACTACTACTACTACTACTACTACTACTACTACTACTACTACTACTACTACTACTACTACTACTACTCCTACTCCTACTACTCCTACTACTACTACTACCACTACTACTTTCAAGAAGTTTTGTAAATAGTAAACAAAGGGGCGTGCCAAATAGACCCTAAAGGTCCATGCCACGTACATATATATATATACACACATTGTGTTGTTCCATTATGGCTAGCTAGGCCCCTCTCCCCCCCGCGACTTGGATCCAAGGTCCAAGATCCAAGATTGTTAGGAACAAGACTCCAATCCACCTCCACTTTTTACTTCTGCTTGGGCCTGAGCCCTTTCTCGCCTTTCCACTTGCCACCTGCCACTTTGGCGGCTTTTTCTACCCTATCCCACCAAAGAGAACAAGAAGAAGATGAAGTGAAACTGAAAGGGTCGTAGAAGCGTAAAGTGGAGAAGACCCAAAACAAAAAGCGAAAACTTGGAAATTGACATTCGGAAGGATATAGCTGCTTCATTTGTCTTTGTTGAAGGGATACGGTCTGTCGTGGGGCCGACCACGCAGGACTACATATATCAACTGCTTCCACTACTCCTGACCCCTAAATGGTAATTCGTACGCGCACAACCCTTCAGGATTCTATACTATGCTTGACTTTGTTATACATGGCGTCGTGTTTTGAGTTATAAGCCGGCGTTTTCCAATGAATATTATGACCGTTGCAGAATATAAAGCCCCTGATTCTAAGAGCTACTTGTTTTCGCGCATCGCTTCTTCATGTTCTTCGAACTGGCTTGGTCCGCTGCAACTGACAAGAAAAGTTCTACCATTTGAGAGATAGGATTGGGAAGCCTCGTCCAAGTTAAACATGTAGAAGGTTCGGATGATTTACTTATCTACTATTCGCCTGAGACCCCCCCCAAAAAAAAACAAAACAATCCCTATGTTACCCTTATAAGGAAGAATGTTTTTGCTTTTCGGGGGTTCCAAGCGATTCGTAAATATTCCGTTGGAAGTTAGCCGTGATGTTAAAGTTGTACTGGTTCGACCGGGCATCTTGAAATTTTCACATGTTCAACTTGGGGAACTACCATATCTAATGCCCAAGGGTGAAAACCCGTAAGTTCTATTCGGCCTGCCTTAAGAATGTGGCCTTTTTGAAGCTACGAGCCTTGGTTATTCCAATTCAAATGACTATAAACATAAAACTTTTCCCCTTGATTATACTACTGTTCTTTTTGATTCTACTACTGTTTTCTTTTCGCGTGTCGGTTTTCCCAGTAGTTGTCCTTCATTCTCTTGGAATATACCCGGCCGTTCAAATTCAAACAACATGCGTTCAACACAGCCATTGACCAGTAATCCAATTCTCCGAATGATGACTATTTGTTTATGGTTCTTCTCATTGGTATAATTTTCGTTATAATAACTTGGGGTGGGGGACAATAGAACGCACAGATTAATGTCTTTATCAAGGTAGTCCCCCCCCAGCTTAAAAGGCTAAATGACTTAACCAATTTCGTTAGCATAGCGGGAGGACAGTTAAAGTAGTTGAATGAATTCGACTGTTAGGGGGCAATTCACTCCAAGCCCCAAACCCAAAACCCTTCACCCTAAACCCTAAACCCTAAACCCTAAACCCCAAGTCCCGATGCATTGGGAGAACAAAGCTGCGAAGCGCCGGCAGGGAAAGAGCTCGTGGCCCGGAACTTTGGGGCTCCGGCACCTGGGCTTCGCACTCGCTTGGGGAGGGCTCTTGAGGGGTTTAGGGTTTAGGGTTTAGGGTTTAGGGTTTAGGGTTCAGGGTTTAGGGTTTAGGGTTTGGGGTTTGGGGTTTAGGGTTTAGGGTTTAGGGTTTGAGGAAGAGAGAGTCTTCTGGCAAAAAAAGGTTTAATTCGGGCTTAGAGTTTAGATTTAGGGTTTAGTGTGCCGGGGTGCTTCAAGGTCTTAGGATGCGTAGTTTATTTGTTTCTATTTTCTGTTCGTTGTTTGTTTTGGGAGGGGGAGAGGAGGGAGGGGGGGTGGTCGGTGCAGGGGAGGGGGGAGGGGGGGCTCAAAGACAAAGCTTCTATGTAGGGCTTATAGGGCTTCGGGCTTAGTGCACCCAGCCCCTGAACGCAAAAGAGGCAGGCTTAAGGTTAAGGAGGGTTCCTTCGGTCCTTCGGCAGGCAGAGACCCGGGGAAAGCCCATCTGGCGTTGATGAGGCACTAGATCCGGTATACTAAACCCCATTAAACACCCAAAACCCTAACCCTGAACCCCAAACCTGTACCCTAAACCCCGCCGAATTTCTACACCCCCAAAAGCCTGTATAGCATAATATGGTAGAACATGATATGCAACATACAAATACTGCACAACACACAATATGTAGTTAAATTTGCATCCCAGGGCGTCGGTAGGAGTTCCAGGGCCGGGCATACTTGGAGGTTCATGGGACTTAATAACCACGCATAACTGGGCTTATAACCCTACTTATAACTGGGATAAGCCCTTATAAGGCCCTTGAGGGGTATTATAAATGGGGTTATAAGTACAGTTATAATTGGTTATTAAGCCCCATGAACCTCCAAGTAGGGCCCCCTCAAGACATGAGGACAGCTACTGCCGCACCGACCCGGCACCTGGCGCACCCTGGCCTGCGTGCGTGTTAGGGTGTAGGGTGTAGGGTGTAGCGTTTAGGGTTTAGGGTTTAGGGTTTAGAGTTTAGGGTTTAGGGTTTAGGCTTTAGGCTTTAGGCTTTAGGCTTTAGGTTTAGGGTTTAGGGTTTAGGGTTTAGGGTTTAGGGTTATTTGGGCATTTAGGAATGGCAGAAGCATCTGACGCCCTAAACCCTAAACCCTAAACCCCAAACCCCAAGTCGCAGGTTCCTCCGGCAGGGAAGCCGGGCGAGGTGCTGAAAGGGGGTGGCATTCAGGCGCGACGGGGCCTCTCGATGGCACAGCAGGATGCAGGGGGTTTAGGGTTTAGGGTTTAGGGTTTAGGGTTTAGGGTTTAGGGTTTAGGGACTTGGTTCATCTGGGTAGTTGAGTCCCCAGCATAAGGCGGCCCCTGTTCTCTAGGGTTTCCAAACAAGGGACCCGAATTTTGGAGAACTCACAATATATCTAGACATGTAGATAGAAAAAGACTGGTGTTTGACTCTAGACACACATCGAAAGACGGCGGAAGGCTTTACCGTTTGAGCCTCTTGCTCAGACCTGCAAACCTAAGTTGCACAGAAGCAAGAATCCTCCTACCCCTGGCAAAAACAAAAACCCCCATACATTGTAATTGAACTATATAATTATAATTGAACTATATAAGATGGGAGTACTTAGGATTGGAAGGTTGGGGGGAGATAAATCAGGGGGAAGGGATTGCCCTGTGGCGACCCCCCACGACCGAACATTCAGGACCCTTTGTAGTTCTGTGATGGTGGGGGGGTTAACCAAATCGCCTGCCTTGTTTAGACCAGAGTATTCATAGCGAGTCTGAGACAGCGTGACTGAGTTTTGGCTGTCCTCGCCCCTAACCACACGCACGAACTTACGCCCCCCAAGACCTTGCGAGCCTTTGCCAACAACCATTGAGTTTTAATCGGGCCCTCGTTTCGAATAAAGGTTGAAGGGGCTGCTGAAACCCAAAACTTGATAAGGTCTCCAGGAAGGCCTGATTGTGCCTACGCCGAAGTCGCCGGACACCATGCTGCTAGGCTTTTCCTCAGCGGCGTTGAGGGGTTTAGTGTTTGCTGTGGGGGTTTGGGGTTTAAAGTCAAGGGATGAAGGCTCGTACCCCCTAAGGGTGTACCCTCAAAGGTTCCCCTTAATATACTCATTGTACTCCTAATATGTCCCTTATATCCCCTTCAGGATCCTTGAAAAGGGACCCCAAAACCCAAGGGTACCCTAAACCCTAAACCCTAAACCCTAAACCCTAAACCCTAAACCCTAAACCCTAAACCCTAAACCCTAAACCCTAAACCCTAAACCGTGGTACAACCTTGAGGGTGCAGGGTAGAACCCCCGAGATAAAGGCCATGGGCCGCTAAGGGCATCAGCGAGTTGAAGCATGCTGCAAAGCAAGGCCCTGAACCCTAAACCCTACACCCTAAACCCTAAACCCTAAACCCTAAACCCTAAACCCTAAACCCTAAACCCTAAACCCTAAACCCTAAACCCATGCACTTCTCCTAAAGCCCACCTCCCAGCTGCCACAAGTCTAGAACCCTTACATCGTCGCGTGCACGATTGCGTCTAGGCAGTGTTTTAAACATCTTACGAGAAATCCTGCAAATGGCTGCTCAACCCTAAATCCTACAACATCAAGAACCCTATATTTCCCGAAGACCCTAAACCAATAAGCACCCTGTAAAGGTTTGAGGACTGAGAGGGTTCTGTGGAATAGAGCGCTGTGCCCAAGCTGGAGGAGGATCAGGGTTTGGAGAAGTTGCCATCAGAGGGTTCAAGATGTTTGGGGTTTAGGGTTTAGGGTTTAGGGTTTAATTAGGGTTTAGGGTTTAGGGTTTAGGGTTTAGGGGGTCCAGGCGAGGACCCACTCAAGCCTGCTGCAAAAGGGTTTAGGGGGTGTTTCGGGTTGTTGCCATCACTGGAGTGAGCGTGAGGTCTGCGACGCAGCGGCGGCACCGACAGAAGGGAGCACCTGGTGAAATGAGTGGCTCGGCACCTGTCTTCTGGAGTTTGGCATGTGGCGGCATCTACCAAGGGAGTCAAGCTAGGCCTTACAGGATCTACTCTATAGTCTCTATAGTGTCGAGATACGAGACAATCATCACCATATTGCGCTTATAAGGAGAATGTTGTGTTTTTGGGGGAGGGGCTCTGAAGCAAAATAGCTGAATTACTGGAGCAGGCACGCATTGGGGCCTGAAGAACAGCAAGATCCCCGAAGCTGGGGAAGGGTACGGCATGAAGACGAACAAGGACCTGCTTGGGTTTAGGGTTTTAGGGTTTAGGGTTTAGCGTTTAGGGTTTAGGGGGGTCTCTTGAGCATTTCCGGGTTTCGGATTCGGTTTTAGGGTTCGGGCCTGAACAGTCCTGGGTTCAAGAAGGGTTCCCAAGAGGAGCAACCATGCGGGGGAGGATCTCTGCAAGCCTGTGTCAAAAGTGTTTAGGGCTTCCGGCTTAGGGTTTAGGGTTTGGGAGCACTGAATGGTATGTAGTATAGCTGCCTCCAGCTATTTCCGTTTCACGCCGACGTTTGACCTCGTGTGCTTCAAAGAAAATAGACAGCGGTCCGCCCCGAGTACCCCGCAGGACGAAGATGTGGCGCAGAATTTCAAGTCTGGGCAGCAGTTCGGCGTTGCGGAGTACATCAATGCGCGTGCGGAGGATGTCTGATCACGAAAGGGCATGATGGTTCACCCTAAACCCTCAACCCTAAACCCTCAACCCTAAACCCTCAACCCCAAAAGGGTTTAAGGACCATGCAGAATTGGCATCTTCAGGGTGTGTTTCAGTAGATGAAATCCCACAGGGAAGCTTGGCAGCACTCGGATGGGCATCGCAGGTGCGACGATTTAGGATAGAGTTGAGGAGGGCATAGACTTTATGGTTCCGATTTGGTGCAACCCTCTGAACAATACTCCTAAGTATGACCCTACTAAACCCAATTAGTGAAAATTTAAAACTATCCCAAGGGCCTTAGGGTTCGGATCTTAGGCGGCTTAGGCTTATTTCGGGTCTTTGCAGTCGCTTGACTTGATCACACGAGTTCTCAGTTCTATGGACCTGACACTTCTTCAGCGCACGTAGGGGTTTTGTCTTTGTCTACAATCCCTAAACCCGAAACTATGGTCCGTTTTTTGGGGTGCTCCTAAGCATAAGGCTCCGTATTACAGGAAGAAGCCCAGCAAGCGCCAGAACTTAGAGAACAGCCCAGGGTTTAGGGTTTAGGGTTTAGGGTTTAGGGTTTAGGGTTTAGGGTTTAGGGTTCATGTCAAGTACGGAGAGCCTTTAGGTCCCTCGCTGCGGCTCTGGACTATGAGTCGGTCGAGGGGTTATTTGGGGTCTAGGAATTTAGGATCTGGGGTTTAGGGTGCTGTTGGGTTGGGTTACATCTAGGGTTTAGGGTGCTGTTGGGTTGGGTTACAGACCAAGAGGTTTCCGGATTTAGGATCCAGGGGCTTCATCGAATTCTGACAGAAAGTCGAATCCGTCGCCCATGAAGCAGCCAGCAGGCGCCAGGACTGCGAACAGAGTGTCTCCTTGTTCAACAGCACATTGCTGCGGAACCATTTTAATCTGCTGGGGCTAGTCGCGTGCCAAACCTAAACCCTAAACCCTAAACCCTCATGAAGCTCAGTTGCAACGCCGAGGGCTCTAGGCTTGGGTTTGGAGAAGGAATATAGGGGTCGGAATAATTTCGAACAATATTCCCTTGTGGTCCCTTTGTAATTTTACTAGGATAACCCAATAAACCCTATGCTATCTTATGATTCAGGCCCCTTTCGTATGGGGGGGTTGCTTAAACTGGAGATGTGGATTTGCAGGATGTCTACCACAGCACGAAGCGTGAGCCTCTGGCCAAGGCGTGTTCGTACGATTCGAGAATGTGTTTGGGAAAGATGTGTCTTATTTCTGGAAGCATGACATTTGGAGTTTTGACTTTAGGAAGTGTCCCGAGTTTGCCCCCACAGCCTGAAGCTCTTAAAAGCCTCTTCATCTATGGACGAGCAAGGATATTCGCATCCCTTGGGGGCCGGATCTTTCAGCACGAGGGCATTTTTCCTTCCATCATAATGGGATCATTCTTGTGGCTCTTGAGGGTGTCGCCTTATTCTGGATTTCCTGGGAACACACCTCGCTGCGCCAAGACATGACTCAGCAAACTGGAAACAGCAAGCCGAATTCGAATGGCTCACCGGGGGATAGCCGCATCTGTCACGCTAACAATCCCAAGGAGACATGGGCCTTCATTTTCCATAAACTCCATGAAGTTGGAACACGGTTTAAGGACGATTAGTGCTCGGCTTCGCTTTAGTAACCCTCTTAAGGGTATGAGGATAATGATGGTCCAACTTTTGGGAGTTTAGGGTTTAGGGTTTGGGTTTAGGGTTTAGGAATTTAGGGTTTAGGGTTTAGGGTTTAGGGTTTAGGGTTTAGGGTTTACTGTACCATGTAACGTATGACTAGAAGTGCCCTTGGCCAGGGCTACTGCCCCACTTCAGATGACAGCCCACAGAACTCCGAGTTCCGATAGGGCCCATCGTCGCCGCAGCTCAAACCCCAAACCCTAAACCCTAACCTAAGTCCTATAAACCCTTAACCTGTCTGGCATGCAAGACCTTACTCAGAGGCTTTTCAGCGTGGTCACGTCTTCCCACCCGCAGTCCATGCTCAGGACCCTCTTCTGTGTTGTGGTGCGTAAGCTACGGTTTCGCAGATCAATCTAGAACCTCCTCCGCCCTATAAACTCTAAACCCTAAGCTTAATACCCCTTGAATAGGTTTTAGGGGCCCCAACATAAGTGAAGGACATCTTACTCAACGTCAAGGACTAAGTTCTTTGTTTTGTGCCCCAGCATAAGCCCCACGCAGCACACGTTCAGCCCCGCGCACCTGCTACATCGTACTTGTGACATACTCGACGTGTCAACTATACATGCGTTTGTCCTTTGCTCGCTGTGCACCATCCCAAATAACCCCTAAACCCTTAACCCTATTTTAAGAGGTATATATGACAGGTGCGGGTCTTTTGGCTCCGCGGGGCCTTTGGCATACAGGAGAAGCGAAGCTCAAATTGCTGGTATCATTGGTATCGGCACCGGCCGAGCCTGCTATTATTTTCCCCCACATGTGTGTGTGGGTGGAGCTCTTACACCTTACACCGTTCAAAGTCCGCACTAACATACATAAGCTTGATGCCAATGAAGTGATTCTTGGCAGTGCAGAGCTGACCAGGGAAGGTGGCGGTTCAATGGTTTGCCAAACCATGAAGAACCCTCTCCATGTTCCTTTGTCTCCAAGTTCAGAATAGTCTGACAGCCTGTGTCCCCCAACGCTCCCGCAGGTGGGGTTGTTCCAAACCATTCTTTTGGATTTTCTCCGGTGCTTAACATAAACCATTGCCCGTGTATGCCAGAGTGAGAGTCGAAACCCCCAACCCTGAACCCTATACCCTAAATTCTATGCCCTAAGGCCGAAGCCTTAAGATATCAAACGCAGCGCCGAGTAGACCCTAAGCCCTAATTAAACTAAACCCTATACCCTACGCCCTAGACCCTAAACCCCAAAACCCTAAGCCCTAAGCCCTGTGCCCAGGACTTTCCAGGCTTCGGGCGCCCTTTGGACGCCACGCAGCGTGGCTGTCGATTGATTGTGGACTTTCAGGGCTTAGGGCTTTTTAGGATCCAGGATTTATTTAGGGTATTGTTTAGGGTTTATTGTTTAGGGTAGCCAGGTGAAGTACGAAGCCTGTTGCAAAAAGGGTTTAGGGTTGAGGGTTTAGGGTTTAGGGTTGAGGGTTGAGGGTTTAGGAGCCCCAAAACCCGAACCCGAAGGCAGCCAGCGAAAGACGTGATGTTTCCTCGCAGCCGGGCGCCGGCTCCCTGGATGCAATTATATGTTTTAAATGATTGTATATGTTTGTTTTTTATTTTGCACTCGGATATGCTACTTGTATGTTCTTCGTATGTTCTAGTAGCATATGTTTGATTATGTTATTCTTCTTTCGAGGCACCCTGAGGTACGAAGAGGTCAGAGAACCTACTTGTAAATGGTTCTACTAGAGAACGTACTATGGGGTTTGAAAAGGGTTTTAAAACATGTAGCTAACGGTCCATGAAAGTAGGACATGTTTTTATAGCTTAGATGCATCGTGTTTAGCACGTAGCGTTTAGATCAATAGCTCCTTTTTTTTTGGGGGGGGGGGGGGTTACTGCAGTTTACCGCAAGAAGCGTTAGGTTTTGCAGAGTTTACAGGATCCCTGACTTCCCCCTTGTTGTAAGTAAAAGAAGATTGGCAGCCCTGGGGGTGGCCAGGTTCTTTTTAGAGGCACCCCTGCATTTGAGAGCTAAACACCTACTTATTATACCCTTTCTTACGGGTCTCAGGCCATTGCTTTGGGTACTTTGTGGGTCCAGGCAATCCTAAACCCCAGACCCTAAACCCTAAACCCTGAACCCTAAAACCCTAAACCCTAAACCCCAAACCTACACCCTGAACCCTAAACCCTGCACCGGCCTAAGCAGGACACGGAGGAAGTGAAGGCACTCTACAAGCGAACGCACGGCAGCACGGACCCAGGCGAAGGCCCGACTCCTTGCTGTGACCCGCGGGTTTAGGGTTTAGGGTTTAGGGTTTAGGGTTTGGGGTTTAGGGTTTAGGGTTTAGGGTTTAGGGTTTAGGGTTTAATTAGGGTTTAGGGTTTAGGGTGCCCTGAGAGCCTAAGCACTAAACCCTAAACCCTCAGTTGTTCAGATCTCAGAGACAGCGTCGTGTAAACCCTAAGCCCTAAACACCAATCATGCCCTAGGACTGTATAGAGCCTAAACCACACAGTCATCCCAAAGTTTCTGCCCCCAAACGAGGCCCTGTCCTCGGGGCCAGGTAACTCGAAACCTCATGTCAGAAGCTCGCCTGAAGCACCCTATAAACCCTGAACGCTGAATACCCTAAAGAGCCTATGCCCTCAACACCCTCCTCAACACCCTAAACCCTAGACCCTAAGCCCTGAACGCTAAACACCCTAAAGACCCTAAACCCTCAACACCCTAAACCCCTTTGCGGCCTGCTGGCCCACATGTGAGGCTTTACGAAAAAAAGGGATCCTTGATATATGAAATATACCCCCAAAGAGTAGGATTCCCTTATCATAGGGACCCCAACCAGGGTAGGATTCCCCTATACTAGGGACCCCCAAATAGCAAGATTCCCTTATAATGGGGACCCCAACCAATAATGTACCCCTAATTTCGGAAACCTCCTTTTGTGGTTTTTTCAAGCTTTACCTTTCAGAGCACGAGCCTGAGCCCCCCCAAGACAGCCCGCAAAGCCCTTAAGCAAGGAATAGACTTTAGGGTTTAGGGTTTAGGTTTTAGGGCTTAGCTGATTCCTGAGCAGAAATTGGAGGGATCCTTAGTAAAACCATATTAGGGATGCAAGCTACATTACTTCTTCTACTGTAGGACCCGGAGTTGGCCAAGTATTTCCTTTTTTTGAAGGGTTGGGGTTTCGATAATCCATAATCCCCCTCAACACCAAGAAGGGGCAGCCTTTTTTGTTCCTAGGCTACTCCTCGGTCTAGTAGCCCTAAACCCTCAACCCTAAACCCCCTTTTGGGAATCCTGGGTGCCTTGCAGGACTTGATCGAAAGTACAACTGGCCAGAACACGCGCCTTGGAGGGAACCGATGGCTGGCACGGGTATACGGCTTCTGCCCCTTTTGCATTCTAGGGTTTAGGGTTTAGGGTTTAGGGTTTAGGGTTTAGGTTTTAGGCGATAAATTGAGCTGGAACTCCCTTGGTAGTTTTGAGCCGTCCGGATGAGGTTGCCAGCATTTCAGCTCGTTCGCCTTAGGCGCAGGCTCCCCCAGAATAGAAGCTCCTAACCCTCCCGCTCGAATACTCATTGAGAATCAAGAAAAGGCACTCCGAAACAGGGGCTTCTTGCGCATGCATACACTTCAAGCACAGGAAAGACTAGCTGGCAGGCTTTGTCTTGTGGGGAGTGGATTTTAGTCCCCTAGGGCCTGTACGCAGAGACCCCAACGCACCTTGATGAACTACCGGGAGATTTCTTCGCATATCATGATGGATCTGGCTATGATTTATGGAATAGCTCTCCAAGAAATATTCTACGTACCCCTTGGGCATACCCTTAAAAGAAGTGGGTTTTGGCAAAATCCTCCCTTAGACTCCCTTATATTCTCCTTTTAGAGGTTACGGGGTACGGTTTTGGGGTATGGTGAAATGTTCTTAGAAGCTCATACTACACAAAAAAGTCTCTGGGTACTATTCTCCTTCCTTCAACGCGACATCCCAGGTCAAACAAGTTGGTAACCGGAAGCTGCAGCTACATACAGGAAGGATCCCAATCATCACAGACTTACTCCATCTTATGTCCTAAGTTCTCCGGCTTCTTACACCCAACGTAAGTGGCCTCTTATTGCCTTGCAGCTCTTCTCTTCTTGTAACTCAGGACCCCCATCTGACTATTTGAAGAGAGCGCAGCAGCCCTCGTGTATAACGAAGCGCGAAAGGTCTGTTCAGCCCTACACCCTAAACCATCCTAAACCCTAGTCAGCCCAAACAAGAAAACCCTAACCTCGAAATCCAGCACCCAGGTGCCAAACAATATCAGAAGTCAAAGTAAACCTGGGTTTTGGAGTATTATACTTTAACACTTTTTTTGGGGGGGTTCTGGGTTCCTATTACCCTAAACCCTAAACCCTACACCCTAAACCCTAAACCCTAAACCCCAGGTCAAGGACAACCCCATCTTCCGCTTCGGCCATGCGAACCCCACTGCAGCTCCTGGCTCGGGCGCGAAGTCCGCACTGAGCATGGACGGGGCCTCAGGTGTGTTTAGGGTTTGGGTTCAGGGTTTTGGGCTTAGGTTTAGGGTTTAGGGTTTAGGGTTTAGGGCTCAGGGTTTTAGGGTTTAGGGTTTAGGGCAAGTTTAGGGTTTAGGGGAATCCAAATTCTGGTCCTTTTGGGGTACACAGATGATATCGGCCGTACGAGAACATGTGCCCGCAAAAGGCCCATGATTCAGATTCCGGGCTTGGGGTTTTGATGCTTCTAGGGGGTTGTGGGGGTGTCAAGGATTTAGAATTTAAGGCTGGGGCCTTGAGTTCAGGGCTCATGTTTTCCGATTTCTGGTGTTGGGAAAGATGGGGTTTCAAGTTTTTTGTCGAAATTTGCTCGAAGGAATCCAGGGAGCTTGCCGACCAGAACTGTTGAGTTATCGGGTTTGCGGGCTCGCGACCTAGAGCGCAGTGCGAGTCAGGAGTATTCCTTCGAAGCCCTGAACGATGTAGGGATCTTTGGTAGGATTTAAGGTACACTTCTTAAGTAAGTGTTGTTTCTCTTTGGGTTTCGAGGGTTTGCGGTTTATTGCTTGGTCTGGGGTTTTATAGGGCACAACTTCTTCGATCGAAGACCCGTATAGACCCGAAATCAGAAATATATATACCTGTAATTTAGGATCAGGACCCACACCCAGACTATGGAGTCTAAGGTATGCTCCTTGTGTCAGGAGCATTGTGGGACCCCCCAACAACCCCAAACCCTAAGCCCTAACTCATTCTTGCATTTGAACCCTCAACCCTAAACCCTAGAACCCTAAACCCTCAACCCCCTAAACCCCTAAACCCTAAACCCTAAACCCTAAACCCTAAGCCCTAAGCCCTAAACCCTAAACCCTAAAAACCCTAAAAACCCTAAAAACCCTAAACCCTAAGAGGACTGCGGGGTGGAGCCCCTGTCGGTCCCTGGAACACTCATCGTGAAGGCCAGGGCTGAGACGGGGCGCTCCCAGGATAAACCCCAGGGGTTGGGTTTAGGGTTTAGGGTTTAGGTTTTAGGGTTTAGGTTTTAGGGTTTAGGGTTTAGGGTTTAGGGTTTAGGGTTTAGGGGTTTAGGGGTTTAGGGGTTTAGGGGTTTAGGGGTTTAGGGGTTTAGGGGTTTGGGGTTTAGGGTCTAGGGTTTGGGGTTTAGGGTTTCGGGTTTAGGGTTTAAGGGCCCTATTTTTATCCTTTAAGGGATTATGCAGGGTACCTCATTCCTTCCTGCCCTACCAAGAACCCGGATAAAGTGCTCTGGGTTTTTGCGGGGCCGTCTTGGAGTTAATTTGGGTAGTTACAAGTAGGGTTAGGGTTTAGGATTTGGGTTTGTTTGGGTTCTTAGGGCTTTTGAGGGCTTAGGGTTTAGGGTTCGAAGTATGATTGCCATGCTTTTAAAAACCCTGTTTAGGGTACATCGAACCCTACTTGTATCGACCCAAATGAGCCTCCAAGTTGGGAGTTTTGCCCGGCCTCAGTTCCTCGAGTCAAGGAAGGGCTGTCTAGAGAGGCAAGGTGTGCTTCGGGAACACCCGGTTACACCCCATGGCAATCTAACTTCTCCTGTCTGCTGGAAACCACAAACCCCTAGCCGTTGTAGTTGGATTTTTCGTGTTCAGGATAGGCTTGTAGGCCTCATATTGCGAAGGGTGTAGGGTTTGGGGTTTCCTGCAATAAAAGTGCTGTGCTGCGCAAGGACATGCTGGCGAATTTCCAAGAAACCAACTCCGATCACATCGGACGCAGCCGGCACTTGTTGCAACTGCTCCTGGGCTTACAGGGACCCATTTGGGAGGCTGAGTCTAAGAAGCAGATTGCGCAAGCACACTGCTGATCCAGGTTGTAGCATATTACAAGTTTCTGTGTTAAAACAGTTTAGAGTACTAGCGCTTGGAGTAGCCGGTACTAGGACTTAGGGTAGTAATGTGTTGTAATTAGGGGTTTAGGATGTCGGCTTAGGAGGTCGGACATGCTGTCTTCATGGCCTCATCCTGTCAAGCTGCCCTAAACAGGGGTCCGCCTGGAAAACTTGTGAGCACCATGTGACAGAGTGGGTCTGAGGGGACAGGGAGTAAGGACGTGGAAAGAAAGCAAACGCAGACTGGGGCTCGATGATGGACATGCGTCCCTAAACCCTAAACCCTAAACCCATGGAAGCAGTGGCCACGGGGGAGGAGGCACAAGCACAAGTGGGCCCATCAGTCGTGTTGACAGCACGAACTCCAGGACCGCTTGACGTGTGCCCTGGACAGGTTGCCCTGCGCTCTTGTTGTAAGAGATCATGGCTTGCACGAAGTACTATGAATATTATTCGATGTATTATCAATGCAATCTGCAGTCAGTCGCGAATCTCCGTCCACTCAAACTTTCTCCGGGAGCCTTACGCTTCCGCAGCCTAGTCCCCAAAGAGCCCAGTACCCCTGTACTAAGGAATAGTTCTTAAATCATACTAAGGATCCCTATATGGTTTAAGGGATATTGCTTACTTAAGGGGTTTTGGGCTCTCTGGGTCTCCCTTCCGAGATAACTGTGTTAATTATGGCTTTTTCGGGTTACGGCTCGGGGGTGATCGTTCAAAGCACAAATCAGCGCACGGCTGTGGGAGAGTACACCCAAAACCCTCGGTAACCTTAAGCTCTGAACCATCATGTTTGCTGTACCCATGCCTGCTGCCAGTTCAAGGTGGCCCTGCCGCACGCGCGCGCGCGCGAAGCGGTCTAACAGGTGCATTAAAATAAACACACACACACACACAAAAAAAAAAAACAAAGAAGGGCAGCAACCTCAAGATCCTCTGCGATTGGGGTTTAGGGTTTAGGGCTTGGGGCTTAGGGTTTAGGGCTTAGGGCGCTTAGGGTTTAGGGTTTAGGTTTTAGGGTTCAGGAGTTAGGGTTATGAACTAGAACTGCTGCAAATCGTGAGAGTCCTGCATGGCTTCTAAGCCCGGCGTCCAAAATCCCGCGCCCTGAGGCCTCCGCCTACACCTTCAACCAGCACGGCTGAAATACCCGAAAACCCTAAAACTAAGCCCTCGCCCCCAAACAAAAACACACAAAAAAAAAAAAAATATATATATATATGTAGATATACATATACACGCAAAAGATCGTGCGCATGTTGCCAAGGGACTCCCACCAGAATTTGGCGGCCGACCACGCCTTTGGGAAGCCCACATCCACGGACCCTGTGCCCTGATTGCCTCCTTTGCGATGTTGCTTGGGTTTCTGGCATCTGGGTCTCAGGGTTCAGGGCTTAGGGTTTAGGGTTTCAGGGTTTCAAGGGTTTCAGGGTTTAGTGTTGCAGTTGCATAGCACGGGCTCAAAAGGGCTCAGTATCTGTCAGTTGTTTCTAGAAAGCATGTGCTCAAACTCTTGATGCCTGCAGATTAACGACAACTTGAGGACTAAACGTGCTGAATTCCTCCGTCTGCACCAAAAAAATTAGTGTATGTTTAGAACAGTGTAGACATTCCCCCGCTGGCCGGGCCACGTAAGATGCACTTGCTGGTACTACAAGTCCTCCGCCAACGCAAAACATGCCAGTGCGACAAAACTTTCATCCTGCTGATGTAGACCTTGTTTGCATACCCCTCTACTGTTCGTTAGAGGTCTAAATCCATTGCTGCTGATGCAAAACAAGTCTCTGGACCTTAGAGTGACGGCAGGTCCCATCCGAGGGTTCATAGGGCCTTCAGGTGTGCATCTCTTTTCGGCAGTCTGCTTGACAGATGCTGGCACCTGTGAGACCAGCAAGCGTTTCCCGTGATAAGCCAGGTTTGGGTTTAAGTAGGGTTTTACCGAGACTAACCACTACAGAACAAAGAAAGACTTTCGCCAGCTGCCTTGTATTTTTAAGGAATATAAATATAAATTTAAACATTAATAAATAAATATGTATTTATTTATATTATATTATATATGTGTATATTATAATACATATATACATATATACGTAGGGTCACTCTGAATCCTTGAGGTCAGCGCCGGCTTGTTGATACATGGCAGCTACTCCCCGGCGGAGCAGCCACTGGAGCTGATGTTGCAGACGCTGTTTCTTCCGGGTGAGGGTGTGTTTAGGGTTTAGGGTTTAGGGTGTTTAGGGTTGAGGGTTTAGGGGCCAGGGTGGGGCGACCTGAGACGTGTAGGAGTCTGTATTTCTGCCCTGTCTACAGAGGCGCTAGACCCTATACTACACCTCAAGCCCCAAGTGATGTCTAGGGAGCACAGGTGATTGTACTTGTTTGGTTGTTGTGGGTTGGGATTGACGTCATGTGCTCGTGTGGTCCTCTGACATCGTCCCAGCTGTGCGTGCTTGGCGGGTGGCAAAAAACCCTCAACCCCTGGCCCTTGGTGAATTCTAAACCCTAACCCTAAACCCCTAAACCCTAAACCCTAAACCCGCGAACCTGCCAAGGTTGCCCGACGCAGATCTCGGGAAGTGCTTAACCGCAGGCCTGAGATGCCCTTATAGGGTTGTTCCCCAAAGAGCCCAATTCCCCTCAAGTCCCTGAAGTCCCTTAAGTCCCTTAAGTCCCTCAAGTCCCTTAAGTCCCTTAAGTCCTCAAGATGCCTTAATCAAGAGGTGTTGGGCTCCTCTTGTGATCATTCTGGCAGCCCAGGCGTCAGGGAAAAGATTCCGTAATCTACATCGCGAGTAGAGGGTGGGGAGATAGAGTTCTGGCCGCAGCCGAAGCCCTGAACTGAAGATGTACAGAGTATTTTAAGGCTACATAGCCCTCATACGTTGCCTGGCGCTGCTGGACCCTCTGGATGCAACGGCAGAGACAGAGAGAGAGAGCTTTACATACAAGTTCCCGGTGATCCCCTGAGCAGATGTAGGGTTTGTATGATTGTTATGGGTGATTGCAATGGTAGTGAGTGTGTATGTTGCGTATCCTTAAAGCCCACTGCCTATCAGTGTAAGCCTTTGAGCCCCCAGTTTACGGGGTTACCCCTCAAGACTAAGAGTCCTCGACTTTAGGGTTTAAGGTTTAGGGTTTTGAGTTTAGGAGTCCAGAATCAAGATTTGTAGCTAAAACCACTTGAATTCTTCCCCCAAACAAGCTCTTGGTCGAGCAAGTGGCCCTGAAACCCTTGCTAGCTCGCATAGTCTTGATGGTGCGCTCTGACTAGCGGGACATTCGGGGACCCCTATCCTGACAAGGGTCCCTCTATCAGCTTCTTAAGACTAAACGCCCTCAACCGGATGTAGGGGGGGCGTAGGACGCGACATCCCCAAACCCTGAACCCTGAAATTCAGGGCCCCTCTAGTTGCGTAGTTCCTTGCAGGTTGCTGTTTCCTACGCTTGTCGTTCGTGAGGCATCGCAATCCCAGGCCACAATCTCCTAATCCCGAATCATGCCGGTTAAGGCTTCTAGGTTCCCTAAACCCTAAACCCTTAACCCTAAACATTAGGGTTTGTAGGTTTTGTAGGGTTCGCAGGGTTGGTAGGGTTTGTAGGTTTTGTAGGGTTCGCAGGGTTGGTAGGGCCGAGGGTTGGGCGCTGCAGGCCGCCGAAACTACGAGACGGATCCTCGTGGCGTGCCCTCTGTGCGATTTGACAAAACCGCACCACCTCTTGAGAGCCTTGACTTTTCGGGCGCTTAGGGGCTTTTAGGGTTTTAGGTTTATTTGTTTTGTTTGTTTTTTTTTTTTTTTTTTTGGGGGGGGGGGGTTGAGGGTTTTGAGGGTTTTAGGGTTTTGCGACTTTGTCGCACATACTTCTCGTGCCTTGAGCTTCGAATGAGGTATTGCATACACCAGCAGTGATGTCTCCACACCCTTGCGCAGCTTCAGAAATTTTGCAAGCTGTGGCAAAGATGCTAGCACCACGCTCAGCCCATGCATCTTAAAGCAGGTATGCTACAAAGCAGGGTATGTTACATGTTGGTGTGCACCGAGGGCCTGAATAAGGGAATAGCCTCTGACTCTAACTTCTAAACCAATTTAGGGGTCCTTGCCTTACTACGAACTAAGGCCCTTCCTACGAGCTACGCAACTCAGGTATCTACCTAAAGAGGGTATTCGGCTCCCTGCGACCGGGGAAGCTGTTTGTTGAACAGTTGCCTCTTTTATGCAAAGTTTACGGCCTTTTTTTTGCTTTCAAACTTTTCGTTGCCCACAGGATCCACCGCCTGTGGGTTCAGATTTCTCCCTTTTGACCTCACCAAAATGAATAGCCCAGCCAGACTGAAGTCTCCTATACATTGTGTGCGACGGGAACTGCAGACGCCCTTCCTTCCGCCCAGACTCCTTGCCATGAGGGAGAACTCCGGAGCTTCTTTAGTTTGAGATGCCAAGGGTTAGGGTTTAGGGTTGGATGGGTTGAGGTCCAGGGTTGAGATATGGAGCCTTGACGAAAGCCGAGCTGCATTGCTGCGCTCATGAGGGCTCCAGTGTCAACTACCTCAGGGCCTCCGAGCTTAAAACTCTGCACACCAAACCCCAAAACCACAAAGATAGAAGGGTCCTACTATTGGGGCATGAGGGGGATTGTAGAAAACCATGCTTGCAGAATCCTTATGTGTGTGAGGAAAAGATCCGTGGCCAATGCCACCAACTATGGTGACGACCTCCATGCGGGCTCACTCATCACGCCGACCCGATTCCAGTCCCTGGGAGTCCATCCGCAGGAGCCTCTTAGGGTACTTCAGGGACTCTAATACCCCTTAGTTAAGGAATATTCCTTAAACTAGAATAGGGTTCCTTGTATGGCATAAGGATTATTTCTTTAATTCAGGAGTATTGGAGTCTCTGGGCCTAGGGCTTAGGGTTTTGCAATCTGGGTTTGCACTTACAGAGCTGACGGAAACATAGCCGGGCCAAAAAGGTTGTCAAAGACCTTTTTACAAGCCCTACGCTTTAGACACCTGAGCACAGAGCCGTTCTTTTGTTTGTGATCTCTCGCCATTAGTTGCAAGGAATCGGCGCGCCGGGCACAGCCCCAATCCCCAAAGCCTGAAGAGCCCTAAACCAATCGATTCGGGGCCTCTGGACCGATTTGACATCCCTTAACGGTTGGAGGTTCAGGGTTTCAGGGTTCAGGGTTGGGATGTTCCCCAAAAAACACGGTCCTTAACAGGGATTATAATGGAGGGGGTCTATAGTCCCTACTAAGGACTGTAAGTATAAAGGGCTGGGTTTTGGAGTACTATACTTTAATACTTTT
Source organism: Symbiodinium natans (assembly GCA_905221605.1). Taxonomy (NCBI): domain Eukaryota; class Dinophyceae; order Suessiales; family Symbiodiniaceae; genus Symbiodinium; species Symbiodinium natans. The sequence goes on from CAJNDS010000668.1 coordinate 973,495, forward strand.
TTTGGTTCTGGGTTCCTATTATAGCTACTTATACCTAAAAAGTGTATACTTTTTTCCAGGGTCTACTCCAACGATAGGGGGGGAACATCCCAATTCTAGTGTCTTGCTGGGGAGGAGGGGGGGAAGGGAGGCCTGGGTCCCGACTCTCACCTTTGCACTTTGCTAGGGTTTAGGGTTTAGGGTTTAGGGTTCAGGGTTTAGGGTTTAGGCTTTAGGGTTAGGGTGCCTTGCATCTACCAGGCAGGCGCGTCGGAGGTTGCAGATTTCCCCTGATTGGGTTCAAGCTGCAGAGCATTTTGTCCAGAATTTTCTCAGGCGCCTAGCAAAGTACATTGCTCTAAGAGGACTTCCTGCAGAAGCGGCCCGTGGCGGAGGTTGCCAGCCTTCTTCGGGGAGCCGGCTGCCGGGTAGCAAACAGAACTTCCGGGTGCGTGTTTAGCAGGATCTCTTACTTGTAGGATTGGATACCCAAGCTTTGCCACTCGGGCCCTACGGCCTAAGGCTATGTTTGTTGTTGCTTTTATACGAAGGGGCAAGAGGCGAGTGGACATGGTTTCCTGTACTTGTAGGTGGGGTTTTTGATGGCACCTTTTTGAGGTTATCACGCAATACCATGAAGCGTGCCCTTTGTGGGATGTGACCGGAAGGAAAGAAAGCGAGTACACGACTGTAGCAGAGGATGCATTTAGGATGGGGGATGCTGGCACCCGAATGACCAAAGAAGCACGGCAAAACAACATCTTACTAAAAGCATGCAGCCTGCTGGTGCTTGGAGCTTTGACAGTGTGTGTATGGTTTCGGGCCTCTTCTATCGGGGCACTGTGGTGACTTGAGAAGCCTGCAGACTGTGTGAAAGCTAGAGCTGTCTAGGCTGTGTAGGTGTCAGGCCATGGCCAGAACAGACCACACAATGACCCAGTAGCCGGCAGCGATTCCGACCTCCACCCCTGCATGGACCCGCCTGACACTTCCACTGTCCACACTTCTCATTCTTGCTGGGGTACTTTGTTTGGCCAGTAAACCCCTTAAAGCCCCTTTTTCATCTGATTTTATGCGCCATCAAGAGACGTCCAGCCATGAACAAGGCTTCTGTGCAGAGGAGCAGAAGCTGGAAGCCATCTTGACGAGGGCAGGGTGTGAAGATGGCCCCTTGGATTTGTGCTGTGGGCGAAGGACTTCTTGGTAGCCCAGTGGCACCCTTTTCCCCTTTTTTTGGGCTCCGGGTTCCCGTGTAAAGTAGCTAACCCAAAAAAGGGTGCCCTCAGTGTAGTATGGTTACTGGACAACCAAGACTTGGCATTTCAGCGGAGGCAATAGTGGGAACTGTTCTCGTTTCCGCCGGAACGATGTATGATGTCCAGGTGACCCTAAACCCTGAACCCTAAACCCTAAACCCTAAACTTTCGTGTCGGTAGCTTCAGTCCGGCTGTAGTCCTGGCTGAACATGGGCAGCTTGGTTGAGCAAGGCATGGTCTAAAATACCAAACCGGACGTTCGGTTCAGCTAGGCGGGCGGCAAAAAACACAAAAGCAACCCCCCAGAAGACTCGAGCCAGGCCCTGGCAGCTTGCCATCCTTTATCCCAAAGGCCGGTGTGAGTTCAACTCTACTCTACGTAGGCCCTAAGCCCTAAACCCTAAACCCTAAATCCTAAACCCTAAACCCTAAGCCCCCTAAACCCTAAACCCTAATTTTCCATTACTGGCTTTAAGGGGATCACCTTCAGGAATGTTTTTTCAGAGGGTTTAAGGGCCATCCAGTACTCTACATGGTCCTGAGTAACTTACTAACTTTGCATGCATGGGTTTGCTTGGTAGCCCCTTTATCCCTTTTAATTTATTGGTTCAAAGTTCCCTTACAAAGTAACCCACCCACAAAGATGGGTGCCCTAAGCCCTATATCCTAAACCCTAAACCCTGGCATGAAAATATGAGCTACTCAGGTGCCGGCCGTGCCTCCTTGGAAGATGCATTGGGAGCCATTGAGGAGTGGCTGTCGACGGAAGGTTAATTGAGGGGCTTCCCTCGACGACGGCGCCGTTGGATGGTCCAAAAGCCTCAAAATCTCAGGAGTTTGGGGTTTAGGGTTAGGGTTTAGGGTTTAGGGTTTAGGGTTTAGGGTTGAGGGTTTAGGGTTTAGGGTTTGGGGGTAGAAGTGAAATGCTGACCCGCTTACAAGGGCACATAGGTTCCATCCAAGAGGTTCCCTTCACCTCACAAAGGGTCGTCAGCAGACCCTTACATGGAGCGCTAAATGGTGATGGAAGAGGGGCCCTAGCAACAGTTCTCCACATTTGCAGCAAGCAGCGTGGGTCTCCATCACCCGACTGGTGGCTATCTCATCCTGAGCAGGACAGAATACCTGAACTGCATCAGGCGCCCTTTAATGACGACCGGACTGGCACTGGCAAAAGAAGCTCTGTAAAGCTCAAACTCTAAACCACGAACTTAAAGTTAAAACACCCTTGTCGATACTTGGGATTTGCGAATTTTCGCGCTTCCCCCAAACCCTGAAACCCTTAAACCAAAATGACCGCCCGACTTTAGCCTACCACGCCGTCAACCTCACAGCCTATGCTTGCAGGTGCCTTCGTATATTCTTGCAACTGCAAGGGGCAGAGACACAGCCAGAGAGAGAGAGAGAGAGAGAGCGAGAGAGAGAGAGAGAGAGAGCGCGAGAGAGAGAGAGAGAGAGAGAGAGAGAGAGCGAGAGAGAGAGAGAGAGAGAAGAAGGAGAACTCCAACCCCCGGAACAAGGGACCCCATACTCGTCACAGAGATAGCCATCGGGCTATTTGTTTAACCACACGCGGATTCAGCAGCCAAAGGCCCCGCTGTCCTTTGGTCGCTCTCCCCACTTACAAGGGAAGTTACACAGTCCCTGGTTTAGGGTTTAGGGTCTAGGCCCCCAATCAAGGGCCCATCTGAAGGGACCCTGCTACCCCCCCCCCCCCCCCCCCCAAGAAAAAGAAGCAAAAACAGAACAATGATCCCTATATTGCCCTTATAAGGAATAATATCCTTTTTTTTTGGGGGGGTGGGGGGCTTCTTAAGCTTATACCTGTACTTACAACCATATGAGGGCACTTAAGGGGCTTATGAGTGGGTCATAAGTACAGTTATAATTGGTTAATGAGTACCCCTAAACCCTAAACCCTAAACCGCAAAGCGTGCAGGCGGGCTCCGGGAGCGCTTGTGAGCCTGGTGGGGGCTGGTCAAAGCCTCTTGCCTGTGTTCAGAGCCTGGTTGGGGTTTAGGGTTTAGGGTTTAGGGTTTAGGGTTTAGTGGTTGGGGGTTCGCTAGGGTTTAGAACCCCTAGGATTGTACCCTTGGGTTTGAGGACCCTGTTTCAAGATCCTCTAGGGGGAAAATAAGGGCCATGTTGGGAGCACATTCAGGGAAACCTCTTAGGGGTACATCCTGTGGGGGCTATGGGTTAGGGTTGTGGGGATTAAGGGTTTGCGGGCTTGAGGATTGCAAACTTCAGACCATTCTACAAGAGTCGGGACAAGTCGCTGGTACTTGGAAATGTCGCCTCAGAATAGTCGCATCTTAACTTCTCATAGAGGGTTCCTGATGAGGACTGTCAGCCAGCCTTTGCAAGAGCGACGCGCGTAGCCCGCGAAAGCCCTGCCCAACCCAGGAGGGATCCCCCGCCCAGCTTTTCTTGATTTTGGGTTTTGGGTTTTTGGGTGACGGGTGACGGGTGACGGGTGTCGGGTTGGGTTCTGGAGCAACGTCTCTGGTCTCTGGTCGTTTGCCAGCTGCCGCGGAGGTAAGTAACACAAATGTTGCCCATAGCAATTCTCTAGTAGCTCTCAGCGCCCGCTATGGACCTTATACCCAGATCTTCAACATGGCTTTGTCAAGGCAGAATGCTTAAGTCACAGACCGGCTCTGATTACCCTGAGAATGTAATGTGTGTGATCATGCTACGATGGAAGGTCTGGGTAAGTAGCCAAACCCTGAACCCTAAACCCTAAACCCTAAACCCTAAACCCTAAACCCTAAACCCTAAACCCTAAACCCCAAACCCAGCTTGCGAGTCCGAGGCTCTACTCACGCATCCGAGCCGCCGAGTCCCAGAAGGTCGGGCTGTATGCTTTGCTTCGGCTCCCAAACAAACGAGGGTTTAGGGTTTAGGGTTTAGGGTTTAGGGTTTAGGGTTTAGGGTTTAGGGTTTAGGGTTTAGGGTTTAGGGTTTAGGGTTTAGGGCATTATCCCTTATTGGGTCTAAGAGGATCATATTTAGGAATATTTTTCAGAGGGGCCCACCATGACCTGCCTCAAGCTACCTTGGTAGCCCAGTGGTACTCTTTTCCACCAACCCAAACAAGGGTACCCTTATCATAGGATGCTTCGTGGGCTACCACCCTAAAGGGTATATGAAGGCCATTAAGCAGTCGCATGTTGTAACGCAGTATTCTGGGTTGAGACTAGCTGATCCAGAAGATGAGTATGTTGGCATGTATTGTTGCGAACGCTTGTGAAAACACACACACACACACACACACAAGTCTACGGTTGCCAATGCCCATTAGTTCTCTCATCACTTTCAAGATGAAGCAGCTTCACATCTCGGGCATGTCAATGCATAACCAAACACATTTCGCATTCAGAAGCAGTGAACAATGCCCCAAGAAGTCCTTGAGCGAAATGACAACTAATGACAAGTGAACAGTTCGATGGTAAAGAGTGGTTATATACAGTGTGCAAAGGCAGAAGAGCCATGGCAATACATTGACATTGTGCTGTTTTCTATTATCACTTGCCGAGCTTGTTTTGAAGCTATATGAAACAACAGGTGTTCATTCTGACCAGATGTTGTACAAACTTCGGATTACAATGTGACAGCTGCGCGCCAAGGTCACCGTAGCAAGCTTGAAACCAGACCCGAGCCAGATCAACAGTTCGTCGTAGGGTTTAGGGCTCAAGTTTTGGGTTTTTCGAGTTTAGGGTTTGGAGTTTAGTAGAGGGGAGGTCTCTCTCTTGCCAAAGAGCGCGTAAATCCCGATGCCTGAAACCCCGAAGAGCCCCGTATAAACCCTACATAGCAGCTGTAGCAAGCTCGGCAGGTGGCGAAGAAAGGAGTAAGAACCCTAAACACCAAACCCTCAACACTAAACCCCCTAAACCCCCTTATTATTGCTGCCCCAAAGCCAGAACATTCAGGTATGGCCAGCCGCGAGAGTGAGTTCTACTCTGGCCGTCTACAACTTTGGCACCTTTGTGGTCCTGGGCATGTTTTGCAGTTTAAGGTCTGAAGGGCCTTTTTGGGTTTAGGGGAGAGGGTTGAGGGTTTCGGGTTTCGGGTTTAGGGTTTAGGCTGGTTCGGAGACTTGCCAACATAGGTTAGGTTCCAGGCCTCATAAAGATTATGTAGGAGGCACAGGTAACGAGAGGCAGGCAAGCAGATAACAAGAGGTGGGCATTCATGTTGAGGCCCGCGCGGACACTCAACGAAAGAGAGCGACAGTTGACTTGCTCACAGTGGCTTGTCACACATCCGACACTTAGAGTACTGAAGACGTTGCCTCGTGGAAGTGTTGTGGAGGCTCGTGACACAATGCTTTTCGAGCGCTGGCAGTGTAGCGGGGTTTCCGATATTAGGGGTACCTTATAGGGGTCCTTACTATAAACGAATCCTACTATTTGGTCTATATTCAGGGTCCCTTCTTTTTGAAAACCCCCCACAGGCTTCCTGAACCGTCCACTCCGCTCACCTGGAAAATCAAACCTTCGACCGCTCTCCAGTCCGATCTTGCCGCGCCTTTGCGCGATCTGGGTCGCCCTAAACCCTAAACCCTAAACGACCTGTTCCTTTTTTCCCCACCTTCAGTGTGGGGTTGTCAGATTTTAAACTCAACTCTTCTCCTCGCCCGGAACTCTTCTTTCGGAACTCTTCTCCTCGCCCGGTCTACTCCTAGAGCCTCCCTGGAGAGACCAAACCCAGAAACTCCCTGGAGTGCCCAACCCAGAGTCTCCCTGGAGTGCCAACCCCAGGGTCCCCCTGGAGTGCCCAACCCAATGCCCAACCCCAATTGCAAGCAAAGACTAAGACAACGTATTTGAATCAATGTGTCTTTGTTTGAACATCCTGTCTGCGCTCTTTCCTTTCAGCGAGGAGCAAGGTGGGGATGTTCGAAGTAAAATAATTTTGAACTTGTTTAACCCGAAACTGCTCAATGCTGCCAGAAGAAGTCGGGCAGAGACTACGACCTGCACTTGATGAGGCCCTGGAGGGCAGCAGCTGTCACTTTATAGCATCTCCTGCGAGCCCAACGCCCCTTATGAGGTTCACATGCTCCTCATCATGACTTAAGGTACGCTATACTACTTTGAGGGGCATTTTTGCTCATCAGGTGGTTGCGTTTAGGGAGTGGCGTTTACACGGAGGGTTTCGGGGTTAGGGTTTAAGGTAGAGTTACAAGAGCCCTAGATCGGGATATATATATATATAATATACATGTGTGAGAACTTGGCCTAGCTGCTTCCCTACAGTCATAAGGGTTGTGAGTTGGGAAATAATAACGTATTGTTACAAGCCTGAAGACCCTGTAACTGTGGCTAGTATACTTAGGGCTCTACAGATACGGGTCTCCCAGGAGGGAGAGAGAGAGAGAGAGATTCGGGTGCGTGTCATGACACCCGAGCTAGGCTCCAGATCCCCGGAAACTGAAGTGTGGGGTTTAGGGTTTTGAGCATCCTGGAGATTAGCCTGGGTAGAGTAAGCACGCCTTGAGCATCGGGCGTCAAAGTCGGACTCTGTTTGTTCGTTGCTGCGCGCGACATCATGACATTAGGCACCGGCACAAATCGCAAAGTTCGTCAGGTCACTATGGATCAGAACCCCAGCCCCCAAACCCGAAAAGCCTCAACACATTTTTTGGCTCTCTACACCTTCACTTCTCTTAGTAAAACTAGTAGTAGTAGTAGTAGTAGTAGTAGTAGTAGTAGTAGTAGTAGTAGTAGTAGTAGTAGTAGTAGCAGCAGCAGTAGTAGTAGTAGTAGGAATGGGATCTGGGACCAAACCCTAAACCCTAAACCCTAAACCCTAAACCTTGGGCCGCCCATGCTGTCAGGGAGAATGCCCGGTTCTTGGACGTCAATGAGGCAAGATCGCGTGGGCGAGCCAGGGTGCAGCGGGATTTTGGTGGCCTACGTACAGATTTTGGGGCATAAGACCCTCAATGGAATCCCTAAACCCTAAACCCTAAACCCACATGGGTACCTGCACTCCCTGGCTTCGTAGAATCCTCTTTCAAGGGTTTTTCACCTCGAGCTCACGGTAGAAATTCCTCCCAGGGGTCCGTCGTAGATCTGTTCGCTGTCCTGTGAGGTTCAACTTCCGGTTGCTTGAGTTCGCTTACGCTAGGCTTTAAGCTCAGTGAAGCCTGAGCTGCTTTAGGCTGTAAGGTTGAAGAGGTGCAGGGTTTAGGGCAGCTGCTTCACATTTGGGTTTAGACAACCCTAAACCCTAAACCCGAAACCCGAAACCCTAAACCCTAAACCCTAAACCCTAAACCCAGCTCAGATGAACAAGAACTCCTGCACCATGGACTCCTGCCAGAAGGCCGCGCAAATCCTTACAGGGAGGGCCCCTGACTTTCCGGGGGTATAGGGTTTAGGGTTTAGGGTTTCGGGTTTCGGGTTTAGGGTTTTCAGGGACCCCCCAAATAGTAGGAATCCCTTATAACAAGGACCCCAAGAAGGTACCCCTAATTTCGTAAACCCCCATACTAGCCGTAGCTGAGAGGCTTAGAACACTCAAGCTAGTAGTACTTACAACCCAGCTTTGGGCGCGTAAGTAAGACTCCACTTGTAACCGCAGGTTCCATCCTGGTCGCGGCGCCAAGGGTTGAGGATTCAGGGTTTAGGCGGGATACAAAACCCTAAACCGAAACCCTAAACCCCCTCTCAGAGCCAGTCCCTAAACCCCAAATCCCTGGTCTGGGGGAACAGACTCGATGGGGGTGGGGGGGGGGGGGGCTCCTTCTTATGATTCTCTGTCACGTAGGTATTGTTGAGGTGGCCCGCCGCGTTCTCAGGGTTTGGAGATGTGTGGCCAGGTATTTCGGCAGTTGGAGCACGTGCTTTGGTCTTGGTGGACTGTCGCTCGTCGAAATTCAGCCGAATGGCGGGCTAAGCCCTTCATCCAAAGACCCTTCAAAGCCTAAACCCTACCACCCTAACCCCTAAACCCTTTGTGCGCTCTCAGAAAATCTATGGGCCGAACATCACCATCACGAACCGGACATTCAACCCACTCGTATTTGAAGAAGTACCACATTGTCCCGTCGTGCGGGAGCAAACTTCGCAAGCATGTGTTCAAGGAGTACCTTCCGTGGACGCGCGCGCGCTCTATGAGTGGAAGACACGGTCTGCCTGCTTCACTGCCTTTACTTCCCTCGCGCGTCGGTCAGAACTCTACCCCCATGAGCACGGCACTGGCTACCACCGCCATCGCGCAGACCTTAGCGGATCACCATGTGTCGTTGATGCTGTGCTGGGTGGGCTCAAGACCCTGGATGCCAACAACCAGGCGATCCTGCTTTACAGTGACGCCAGAAGCATTCTCAAAGTTCCACAGTCCTAGGGGTACTCCGGGGCTGTGGGGCCCGCGTCAAAGGCCACGACTGTGCCCTATCGCGTGGTCATGTTTTGGGGATTGCGGGACTACCGCCTCTTCCATCTTGAGGGGTTACGTGCTCTCGAAGGGGCTTTTGTTGTCGAGTCATCAGCTCCGCGGACCCCAGTCCCTTGACCTTCTGGGTATAATACGTGCAAATCGAAATCTCTGAAACGGAGAAGTGTCGTCAACATGCGCGCGTGTTGCCGCGGAGCTCTGAGCTCGCGTTTCTCTAGTGGTGGGGGTGACGCCAGACTCTCCTGCTTCTGCTTTTGAGTCATATCCCTAAAGCCAAGAAGCCCTTGAGTTTCAGAGATATTTGGAGCATCCCGTGGCTGCTTTGCCTTGCGATCCCCGGTCGGATGCTCTGGGGATCGCGGGGGGTAGGTGGAGGGTGAGTGAGCAATGTAAAGAAGCCTTTCCTATGTCGACCCTAGCCATCTTGACCTCAAAGGCCAACGGAGGGCGAGCGCATGAGTCCCTTGAGTATGTGCTGTACTCCTACAGCAGGGCTTTGGCGGAACCAAATACATCACTGTAACTTTCGGCTTGAGCGACTCAGCTTTCTGCATTCACATCTCGCTTTGCGGCAATCCCCTTCTGCATATGGTATCTCACAATGGACGAGGTCGCTCAAGGGCGTCCTGCTTTCAGCGTCATCTTTGCGACGTACTCTGAAGGCCCGACAGTGCTTGTATTCATGCACTAGTTCAGTGAAGCTATGCGTGCGTGGGCAGTCTGCGCCGCGGGCCACAGGTGCTCCGTCTGCGGGACGGGTTCCCCGGATACCACGTTGGGTCGACACCGATTCGTTTATTGACCACTGCTTATTCCGTTTATTGACAGCGCTAGCCCAGCATCTCGTGGACAAAGAGCATTGTTGAAGGGTAGGTTGCTGCCTACGGGAACAAGTGCTGCTTCTGGCGTCTTTTCGCTGGGCGTGACCACCTGGATCTTGTTTTCCGGGGGCGCCCGGCACGAGGCGCTGGCTGAACCCTTTCAAGTGTGACTGGGTCAAGAAGGTGAGGGAGGCCTGTGTGTCAAAAAATGGAGGATGCGCCCGGGCCGTTCATTGCCGACTTCACCTCCCCTCCACATTTTGTGGGATCACTATCTCTGGGCCGCGTCTTATGTAAGCACTCTGTTTGATGCGTCCAGGGTCGGTGCTAGACGACTCAAGTACTGGGAAGAAGGCTTTTGGTGCTTGGTTTGTGAATAAGATCGGTTGGTAATGTTTTAGACCAAGAACCGTGTCCCGGCGCCCTTTGCTGAAACATTGTACAGTTGGGCTCTGAAGTGTCGCGCGCGAAGCGCGGGTTCCCCGCACTTCCTCAACTGAGGCCTCTTTTTTGTTTTTCATGTTCTGTTGTGGTGTTGACACAATGTGATTTCTGCCTCTCTGAGGAGACACAGGGAGACAGAGGGAGTGAAAGAGCGAGGAGAAAGACAAAGGGAGAGAAGAAGCGCAGGAGGCATCGATCAGCGCGCCGCTCTGAGGAGCTGAGGTTCGGGGAGTGGGGAACCTAAGTGTTCTCCTCCCCCGGTAACTAGTAACTAAGGGTGTGTACTTGTGTTTATTTTGTTTCTGGTATACGTCGTACTTAGCACTTGTTCATGTATTAGTTGCTGAGCACCCTTAACCCCCAAGCTTATAAGGCCGGGACAAGCGGCTGCGGTCAGGAGTTAACAATGTAAGGTTTATAATGCTGTGGTGTTTTAGAATTTTAGAGTTCATGGTGTTCTTATATGTTGTGGTGTAGACTCCTGGTCGTAGCCACTGGAGGGGCGGCCCTTTTTTTGCACGCGCAGCGCTGAGTGCTTGGTTCCGGAAGGGGAGCCACTGAGAAACAACAAGTTCTGGAGAGAAAGTTAAATGAATTGAGCATCTTTTAAATAATTAGGTAGTTTAAGTGAATTGTGTTTATTGAACAATATGAGGTTTAAGTAAATTGAGTAGACAAGGATGCATGAAGAAGTATGGGCAGGAGGACTGGCGTGTGGCGTGACCTTGCCGTGGAAAAGGCACCAACCTCAAGGTCAAGGCGCTTCAAGAGAGGGCTGAACACCATGAGTACACCGGGGCAGGAGTCGGCTTTTCTAGCGATGATGCTGGGGTGGAGCACGTGACTGCGTTGCTGCCTACGGGAACAAGTGCTGCTTCTGGCGCCTTTTCGCTGGGCGTGACCACCTGGATCTTGTTTTCCGGGGGCACCCGGCACGAGGCGCTGGCTGAACCCTTTCAAGTGTGACTGGGTCAAGAAGGTGAGGGAGGCCTGTGTGTCAAAAAATGGAGGATGCGCCCGGGCCGTTCATTGCCGACTTCACCTCCCCTCCACATTTTGTGGGATCACTATCTCTGGGCCGCGTCTTATGTAAGCACTCTGTTTGATGCGTCCAGGGTCGGTGCTTGGCGACTCAAGTACTGGGAAGAGGGCTTTTGGTGTTTGGTTTGTGAATAAGATCGGTCGGTAATGTGTTAGTCTAAGTTCCGTGTCCCGGTGCCCTTTGCTGAAATATTGTACAGTTGGGCTCTGAAGTGTCGTGTGCAAAGCATTCTCTCTGCAGTTGCCCTGTGGAGCATTGCTAGACGGGTGACAAAAAAAGCCTTAAACCCTACACAAAATATCCCTAAACCCTAAACCCAACTCCCTGCGGAGTGTCGTCTGGGCGTCACCTCTGCACGTGGCAAAGACCCACCTCCCAATCCCTAATAACCTGAACCTCTTAGCTGAAGACTCGAGCCCGTGAACTCCATAGCAAAGCCCAAGGAGCCTTTGCTCATATCACTGGTTCAACTTACCGTAAATCTAAAGAGTAGTCCTCATGAAGAACTAGGGCATACTCCTTGATGAAGGCGTTTGGTCTTCTTTCGGCTAGAGTCAACTAAATATCTTCAACAGGTACCTTTAGATCCTCATTGATTACATAGTGCTTTCGGGGGCTCAGGTACATCCTAGAACCGAACCCTACCCTCCAGCTCAAGTGACCCAACACCTAAGGACATCCCCTGGCTGAATCTCGATGCTGCGCACTTGGATTGCGGGCTTCTGCGCGTTAGGAGTTGTGAGGGTTGAGTTCGTAGAGTTCGGTATACATTCTAGACAACTTTCTGGGGTGGGCCAGCTCAAATCCGTGCACATGGGAAAGTTCGGCACCTGCTTCCATCCATTTTTAGCTCCTCGGCTCGAAAACCCCTAAACCCCAACCACCCCCCCCCCCCTCACCTTCCGAGGTTGCTCGACGGACCGGGACATGTTGCATGCGGTGTGCAAGCCTCCGTGCACCCTGGAAGCCCAGAGACCTAAACCCTAAACCTTCTACACCCTAAACCCTAAACCTTCTACACCCTAAACCCTAAACCCGAAGCAAGTTGCCAAGCCACGGTCTTGAGGTGTGGACCGTAAACTTGAAAATTCTCAGTAGGGCCGTGCTAATTTGCAGTTCCCTTTTATTTTGGGGAGGGCCTCTTGCATGGGATCCCATTCCCAAAGTTAGAAAACCACCAGCTGGAAAACTCTGCTTGCCAGTTACGTACCCAAATCGCCAAATCCCTGTGTCTCACTGACGAAACGTGATTGTGAGCACCCTGCACTGCTACATCCTACATCCCATGGGTAAACCCATGTCCCTCTACGTGTGCCCTAATTCCTGAATCCTAAACCCGTATAATGTTTATGGCATGTTTCGACGCCACGTCAAGCCGCGCGTCCATCTGGGAACCATCAGAAGTTGTTGAAAGCCCATGCTGCAACACTCGTTGCTATAAACAGATACTTAATAAAAAGAAACATGCAATATAGGTCTAAGTATGAACATGGCATCCGTTCATATTAATGTACACACATATATTGTTTTTCATCGTTTTTCAATGCCTTGCCTGTCATGCTTCCAAAAAGGCGGCCGGCTTGAATTCTCTCAAGTCAACAGTGCCATGGCTCACAGGCTCGTATATGCCAGAATTGGGGAACATTGGGAAATAAAGACGAGCAGCTACTGGGACATCTGATGCAGCAAAAGTAAGCAGATATTCAGGAGTGGCTGATTGATGATTGAGATCTCGATCCCTAAGAATTGTTTCAGGCATCTTCAATCCCAGATCTGGGTGATTGAGCACTCAATCCGCTCAACCTGGAAACCCTAAACCCTAAAACCCTAACCCCTAAACCCTCAACAAGAAAAGCCTAAACTCTTTCAGGGGATCTTCAACCGAGTGCCCAATCGGCCACCAGCTCTTTGCAAACTCGGTTTTGGCCACCCTCCCTCCCTCTCGTACCTACTTGGAGGTTCATGGTACGTACTAACCAATTATAACTGTACTTATAACCCCACTTATAATACCCCTAAAGGGCCTTAGAGGGGTTATCCCTATTACAAGTAGGGTTATCAGCCCAGTTGTAAGTGGTTATTAAGTCCCATAAACCTCCAAGTAAAGAAGGAAAACCGGATAACCCTTCCGAAATAACCTCAAGGGGACATGATGTGTAGACTTTAGACTCCAAGAGGGGTTTGGGGTTAAGGGTTTAGGGTTTAGGGTTTTGGGTTTTGGGTCTACGTTGATGCCTAGGCAGTGTTTAGGTCTTGGTTCCAAGAGGATGTTTGCGCAGCACGAGAAGTTGAAGCTGAAGGATGTGACTAGCTGGAGGCCGGACAGGGATGCGGTTCAGAGTGTTCGGTTTAGGGTTTAGGGTTTAGGGTTTAGGGTTTAGGGTTTAGGGTTTAGGGTTTAGGGTTTAGGGTTTAGGGTTTAGGGTTGGGTCTGACCTTGTGCCAGTGGTGCGCAGAATTCTGTGCCGGGTTTCGGCCCCAAACTACCTCAACCTCAAAACTCTGAAGTACCAAAGCCCTGAAGCCTTAATGCCTAAACTTTAAACCGGACGCCTTCAAGTAAACCCTGCACTGCCCGCTGCGAAGTACCGAACTACCAGAAACCCAAGCCTGTTGCGAAGAAAGATCCTAGATCCAGAGTCGCGCCAGCACCAACAGGCCAAGATGAAGGAAGGAAAGGAAACCTCATGAAGGGAGGAAACCTCATATCCCATTGAGGCCAGAACTGGGATGCTTTTCCTGAGGCCAGATAGGGCTCGACCCCAAATCCCAAGCAAGCCGCCGCTGCCCTTGCTCTGTGGGCTTGGCTTACTGCCCCCTCAGCCCTAAACCTCAAGCCTCCAGCCTACGCCCCAAAGTGAGTTTAGGGTTTAGGGGCCCTTAGGGCGCTTTTGGGCGTTCAGCAGTGATTCTTGGGATTTGAGGGGTCTCAGCTTGTGACCTCCGCTGGCAGGAAGGTTGCCCAAGGCATTAACTTCCCACGCTTCGAGTACGTGGCGTACCAGACGCTTCGACCGGGGCCTCTTAGGCTTTAGGGTTTAGGGTTTCGGGTTTAGGGTTTAGGATTTAGGGTTTAGGGTTTAGGGTTTAGGGGACCCCCAGTAAGTACCCGAATTTACCTTCTTTTGTAAGATTGCCCCCAAACCCTGAACCCTAAGTTTTGAACGTGGGAGGCAGAGAACATCCTAACACTAAACCAAATTCTTGCATATAGCACCGAAGGTTCAAGTTTTTTAGGGTTTCGGTTTTAGGTGTTGGGGTGTCGGGCAACGTGCACTGTAATCCCTCTGCAAAGACAGGGCTTAGGGTAGTTGGGGTTTCGGTTTCAAAAAGGAAGAAAGAAGGGTCTAGCGTTTCTCGGTCGCACTTGAGCATCCGACAAGTTCCGATGCTCAGCAGGACTTCCGTAGACACACGTCACGGCCAGGGCATAAACCCAGCACATGAAACCTCGCCCTGGTTCTTAGTAGGGAATGAGAGAATGAGGGCCCTATATATACCTTTGAAAGGATTATATAGGATACCTATATATACCCTTTAAGGGATTATATAAGGGCCATATATATATATATATATAGCCGTTGAGGGATTCTATAAGGGCTCTACATATATATATATATATATATATACCCTTGAAGGGATTATCTAGCGTACCTCATGCCCTCATTCTCTGTCTGCTAAGAACCAGCCAGACCCGACCCAAGGATGTGGACCATGCTTCACGAGGGCCGAGTCCTCGGATCACAGCCACAGGAGCAGCGCGTCTGCTTGTGTGTTTCTCTCTCTTCTTTATAGGCAGTCGCTTCTTAGCATTATGATCTCCTGGTGCTGGAGCACCCAGGAAGAATTCGAATAGCGAAACACATGCAAACAAAAAGCCCTGGCAAATGCGATTCGGTACCCCCTGCGGCCGGGATGGCCTGAAATACAATGCAAAAACTATGCGGAGAAAAAAAGCAAGAGCAATGCGGAAAAAATGAGAGAAACAAGCAACATTAATGCAATGTCCAGACACGACCAGAGGCTGTCGACTATTGGTGGGTATTTGAGCACTCTATCGCTGCTCACTAGGTAGCTGTTGATTCGTCTCCTTGGAAAATGTGCATTTTCTGTTTTTTTGCTTTTCGACTGATCTGCATGATTGCATTCCAGCTGCATTGTTGTTCAGCACATATTTTCTGTGGCACTGGGTTTGAGTTGTTTCTTCATTGCTTTTCTGTTGCGCTTTATTCGCTTGTTTTAATTTTGGGTGGATGATGGCACGTGTTCCAGGACCGGCGATCTTAATCTTAGCATTGGCTGCGCTGTGAAGGCTTCCATGGCCGCTTTCAACTTCCTTTTCTCCACCTCTCCAATGTCTCCTCGGGCATGGGGTTTAGGGTTTAGGGCTTAGGGTTTAGGGTTTAGGGTTTAGGGTTTAGGGTTTAGGGTTTAGGGTTTAGGGCTGCAGCACTGTAGAATCTGCAATGCCTATCTGATGTCGTTGCGGATGTTGTCCTGTTACATGCTTTCTTGTTCGGCCCACCCCTCGGATCCAGAAACAAAATTGTGTTTGAGCTGACAATTCTCCTTTCCGCTACACTTTCGGCAGTACCACTTCAACATGCCGTGTTTTTGTGGATCTGTTGTGTTAGCTAGCAGCAGCGGGAAATGCTTGCATAGGAGTTAGCCGCGCTACAATTTCAGAGCTTGGTGGGAGGATGTGGATCTTTTAGGAGATGCCAAGCTGGGATGATCTCTCTTGTTCTATTTTCCGTTTTTTTGTTTTTGTTGTTCTTTTCTCTGTCTCTCTCTCTCTCTCTGATTTCCTCGCTTAGGCTGGGACATCCGGGATGTGACGAACATCACCCGGGAGGCTGAGAAACCCACCTGGGGACGAAGTGAACCCAAACAGCATGCCACTGCAATTCCGGTGAAGGCTTAGATCATTCATCCCACGGGGCTGATGATGCCACAAAAGGGTGGGGTTTTACATGGCCTTATGAGAGACGTTGATTGCACATCCAACACGCGGGAAAGCCATGGCTGCTTCCACAAAGACCGGTGCTGAGAAAGTCTTGACTACTACTTGCTTAAGAACCCCAAAACAGTTACAAACAAAAAGTAGTTGAGACAGCCTAAAGTGCATCTCAGCGGATGGAAGTCTATACCCTCAACCTCAAACCGTCAACCCTGCTCGCGGTTCGGCCAGCTATGCGGGAGCGAAAAAGCCCTCAACCTAAATCCGCAGAGAGGGTTTGGGGCTTCCGGGCTTCAGTGTTTTGCGGTGTCTCGCTTGGAGTCGTCGCAGTTCCAAGTAGAGTTACAACTATAAGGACGCTAAGCTGAGCTGTACATACAGTATTACTTGCCTTAGCCTTAGTAGTGCTTAGTATTGCTTCGTGAAACTTAGTCTAACTTCGGTAGTATTACTTAGTATAGCTTAGGCCACATGTGTGCCTTGACCAGAGTAAGTGTACCCAAGGAGGCCCCTCTGCAGGGTTTTGGGTTTAGGGTTTAAAGGGTTTAGGGTGTTGGTTAGACATCACACCAGAAACTAAAGTCTACACCCACGCGCCCACGTCCATCACACAGCTGGAAATGCAGGGGAACTATCCTTGCAGTCCCATAAGGTTTTGGGTATTATGCTTCAGGGTCCTAAGTTCCGCGCCTCAAGATCTGCGCAGGACCGCAAATGTGGGTGAGCCCTTTAAGTGCAGCTTGTGCTTACACAAGTAGCGCATGCTTGGCCTTCAGGCATATACAGGTAAGTGTGAAGGGCCCGCAGGGAAACCATCAAACCCTAAACCTTGCGCTGGTTGAGGTATATTGCTGTTCCCCTGAACCCTAAACCCTAAAAGCCCTGACCCTCCGATGTCTCTGAAACATTGCCGGCATGTTTCTGCATTCTCTTTGAAGGCACGAATTCTTCTTTTCTTCAAGGATGGTCGTTTCCGGAATGAGGCGCTGCAATGTGGCCTTAGTGTCAGCCAGGCGAGTGGCAAACAAAGAAAGCCCTGCAAACCCTTAACCCTTTTTAACCCTAAACTCTAAACCCTAAAAAGCCTTAAAAACCCCCTGAAGAACACCCCCAAAAACACACTAGAAAAACCCTTTAAAAGCCCTTTAAACAACCTTTAAAAAAACCATTTAAAACAGGATAATAACCTAAACGCCCTTTTTAACTTCCCCGCAATCCGAAGCCGGCCGCCTGTGGAAGGCAAAGTGGGGATCCTACCTTGAGGCTCCTGCGGCGAGGGTGATGAGTTGGGATGTTCCCCCTTTCGACTAGCAGGGGTTCACTTAGGGGTTTAGGGTTTCGGGTTTAGGGGTTGGGGTTTAGGGTTTGGGGTTTGGGGTTTGGGTTTGGGGTTTGTGGTTTGGGGTTTGGGGTTTGGGGTTTGGGGTTTGGGGTTTGGGGTTTGGGGTTTGGGGTTTGGGGTTTGGGATGTTCCCCCTTATACTAACAGTCCTTCATAGGGATTAGAGCACCCCTCCCCCCTTGTCATAGTCCCTATTAAGGATTGTTCGTACAAGGGGGAAGATCCCAAGTGATGAGGTATTAGGTTGGACCCTTTTGGGATTTGGTTTTAGAGTTTCGGGCTTAGGGTTGGGGTTTTGGGTTTCGGGCTAAGGGTCTAGGGCTCAGGGCTTTGGGCTTGGGATGCTTCAGTACTCTTGCTGGGTTTAACAGAATCTTGTTTGGGAACATGTCTTATTTTGAAAGCCAAGCTTGGGTATTGTTGGAATCTAATCCTCGCTGAGAAGG
This sequence comes from Symbiodinium natans, assembly GCA_905221605.1. Taxonomy (NCBI): domain Eukaryota; class Dinophyceae; order Suessiales; family Symbiodiniaceae; genus Symbiodinium; species Symbiodinium natans. The sequence goes on from CAJNDS010000668.1 coordinate 991,195, forward strand.
GTCAAGCCTCAACCCTGAAGCCTAAAGACGCCAAGTGCGCGAGAGTTGTGTGCGGGTGTGCGCATGTCGGGTCTTCCAACGCTTTACGCATGTGTCCTCTTCATTCACCTGCCTGAACCTACTGAGTTAGTTACTATAGGGGTCGGGATAATTACCACTAGTATTCCCTTATGGTGCCTGCACACGGCTTGGTAAAGACGTGCCGTTCCAGAGTTAGACAAAGGCGTCATCTCCGAACAAGAACTGATCTTGCACCCTGAGCCAAGCTCCAAACACTAAAGCAATAACCCAAATCTTGGGCCCTAAACCATAAGCCAAAAAGTCCTAAACCCTGAGCCCAAGTTCTAAGCCCTTCACCCAAGTCCCTAAACCCATGGCCCAAATCCTAAACCCTAAGCCTTAAACCCTAAACCTTACACCTTTAACCCCGAACCCTGAACACAAATCCTGAGCCTTGAACCCCAAGCCCCAAACCCAAAACCCTAAACCCGAAAACCCGAAAACCCTAAACCCTAAACCCTGAACCGTAAACCCCAAACCCTAAACCCTAAACCCTAAACCCTAAGCCCTAAACCCTAAACCCTAAACCTTAGCTCCCACTTGCATCAAGGACCCTCAGGATGGCTCCAGATTGGCGGAGCTGACGCCCATGTGGGCCAGGAGCCCAGGATTTCGGGGTTTAGGGTTTAGGGTTTAGGGTTTAGGGTTTAGGGAAGAAAGGGGTCGGGATAATTGCTGACAGTATACCCTTTTGGTGCCTTTGAAAGTATACTATAAGAACCCCCAAAACCCGGTTCTAATTATTTAGGCCCCTATAGTAGGGCCGTTTATTGGTTTCAGGGTGTTGGGGTTGTAGGGTTGTTTTAGGAGTAGCTTTTGTCCCACTGCATGTCTGCGGCACTGACAGGGTTCACAGAGGTGGGGAGTCTTACAGGCAAAGCTTGCTACGAGGCGGAACATCCCAGCTCTCAAGCAAAGTGTTGGGCCGTGTTTTATTTCAGGGGTTAGGCTGAACTTCGCGTGGCTTCGGGCGAGACTTTGGCTGTTGGCATCGTTGATGCGGGCATGGGTGAGGATTTTTTTTTTTTTTTGGGGGGGGGGGGGGGGGTTGGGCTCGGGGTGCAAGAGAAAAGGGAGCAAGGGGGTTTAGGGTTTTCGGTTTTAGGGTTTCGGGTTTAGGGTTTAGGTTGGAATGTTCGCCCCTTATACTAACAGTCTTGAATAGGGATTGTAGTACCCCCATTATAATCCCTAGTAAGACTGTTAGTAGAAAGGGTAACATCCCAAGTTTTAGAGTTTTCGGTTTATGTGGTGCAAGCAGGATCTTCGAGGTAAGGGCCCTTAGGGGCTAACCCGTTTGGGGTGGACCTTGTTATTGAAACCCTGTATGTGTCATGATACGTTCTTCTATGTAATTGCATGTTGCCATATACTTCTGAATATTTTCTATATTATTGCGAGGGGACAACTTAGAGCAGCACCCCGCATGTGATCAGGCGAACGACTTTTATCGGTGCTAAACCCTAGACGTACGTCACTTAAGGACCCCTAAACCCTAACCCTAAACCCCCGACAGACGAAGGTATCTTGCCTACGGGGAAGGGGCCCCGTCACTATACGAACCCATCCACAATAATTCAGGGGCACGAGTCTTAGACCCAAAGCCCCGAACCTTAAAAACAGCGGATGCACCCTAAACCCTAAACACTAAGCCCTTGGCAGCTACAGGTCTCCGCGGAGACTCTGTCAAGAGCAGAGGGGGTGCCTGGGAAGAAGCAGCGTTTAGGGTTTAGGGGTTGGGGAGGAGGGGGGTGGGGGGGTTGGGGTTCGGGAATGCAACATTAACAATGTGAACAACTTGGATAATGCGCAGTCAAATGCAATATCTGTCTTTTAAAAATGTCGCAATGTCAACTGAGCTGTTTCGATTGGCGGACAAGGGTTTGGCTTTTTACTCTGGACGGTCGTCATTTTGGATGTGTGGCTGTCGAATTACTTGTGGCTACTGGTAGGGCGCTACTGGTAGGTCTGCTTGCCTGCTACTCGAAAGCACTAAACCCCCTCGAAACCCTAAACCCCTAACCCTAAACACTGCTTGGCCCAGAGGTTCACGGTTGAAGCTGGAAGCCTTCAGACTGAGGGCTGAAGGTGCTTAGATTTGGAGGCTTGGGGTAGAGGCTTCACTATCTGCCACTGAGCGCAGGAACTCCAGAGCGATTCTAGGATTTATGGTATAGGGTTTAGGGTTTAGGGTAGAGGGTTTGGGGTTGTGGCCGTGTGGTTCTTTGCTTGGGGATATGGGCCTGAAGTTGACAGGATATGGGCTGTATAGGGAATATATTCTACTTCCCAGAACTCTTATGTCATGTATCTAAGGATGGTTGTAGGGTCTAATGTTTTTGTGGTCCCACAGTCGTCATGGTGACCACCACGTGTAGCTCCGTCTGACTCCGCCAACCTGCTTGCTTGCACGCGGGGAATTCTATCCAATCCACGTACATGCACCCGAACCCTAAACCCTAAACCAAGATTTCGGATGTTCCCCCCTCATACGAACAGTCTGTCGTCGGGAGTCGATTCCGGGAAGCCTGTAGCTTTTGCCATAGTGCCGGGGGGGCGGGGGGGAGGGGACAACCTGACCCCGAACACAAGACCCGAAAATCCCTCCGCACACCCCGAAGCTCTAAAACCTTCAGCCCTGAAGCTTCCCGCATTTACGGCACGCTCTTGTAACGTCAAAAAACCAAACCCTAAATGGTTTTTTTTAACGTTAAAACACCTACGTAGATTGTAGAGAGTTGGGGAGTGTTTCGGGTACGACACCGTGGCAAGAGGGGCAATATAGGGGAAAGCGGATTAGTGCGTAAAACCTGAGCCCAGGGCAGGATTGCCGCTTTGTCCAAGCAGGCCTATCAGGGTAAACGGAGTGGGGTTTAGGGTTTAGGGTATTGTGGATTCAGAGCTTGTCGGAAAGCCAACACGCTGTCGCATTCAATTTTTTTTGGGAGGGGAGAGATTCATGGACTCCCTGATTTTGCCCCCTTTGGGGTCATTGCTGGGATCGACGTCTTGCAGAAGGTTTCAGATTTGGGGGACCTACACATGTAGAAACACACACACATGTGTATACATATATATACACACACAGACGTTGCAGACATGTGCTTTCTGTTATGCATATACCTGCTTGGGTTTATTGGTCCATTCGTTTGTTTTTAAGCTAAGTTACATACATGTCTATGCATAGTCTATATGTCTATGTGTGTGTATACATGTATATAGATGCGTACGGAAACCCTCTCATGGATCCAACCAACGGCCCTTCCCCCCGCCCCACCCCACCCCCAACCCAAACCGTAGCTGCTGAAAATGCCCTAATCCCGGAACCCCCTTCCCAAGGTGGGTTTAGGGTTGAGGGTCATCGATACCTTGAGCTTCGCCAATATGGGCTTAGGTCATGCTTCAGGGCTCTTGGGCTTAGAGATTAGGGGCGGGAACACACAAGCTCGTTGCAGAAAGGGTTTGGGAGTTCTTGAGGCCTGTTGTTGCTTGGTTGGGGAGTCCTAAAACCCCAAGACAGCATCCCAGCAAGGGTCTCTTGTTATGTGTAAGCCAAAGTGTAGAGCATGTGGCTTGCAACATACAACCTGTGTCGCTTGAATACGACACAAAACGCTCAAGGACTCAAAAGCCCAGATGAATCTAAAGACCTTCGGCCGGCAAACCAGGGTGAAAATGCCAAATGTATGAACGGGATCTATAGGATCTAAACCCCAAACCCTAAACCCTAAACCCTGTTCTTGCATGGCTGAGCCTTCCTTGTTAGAAGCTAGTGAGCGGTGGCCATAGGGCTCACACAGGACTGAGACTCGGACTTCCTAAAGAAATGTCGCCCTGAACTTAGAGAGTAGGGTTTCGGGTTTAGGGTTTAGGGTGTAGGGTGTAGGGTGTAGGGTTTAGGGCGAGGACATTCTGCAAGCCTGGTTTAGGTGCTGACGTAAAGAGTCTGGGTTCAGAAGGGTGAAGGGTATAGTGGTAATTTTAGGGTTAGGGTTTTGGCACAGGGGTTATAATGTTTAGATGGGCCCCCAAACCCGAATCAGGAACCGCCGCTTCTCATTTTCCACGTGGATCATGAGGACCTGATGCATCTTGGCAAGGCTAAGTCAGAAGCACCCTTGGTCGCACTGAGTGCCCAGAGTTTAGGCTTGAGGGTTTCAAACGAAAAGTTTCCATCTTGCTTCTGCTTTCACAAACTCGTTTTGTGCAAAGCTTGCTCAAGGACCGGGCCGATTCTGGGGGGCCGGGGGGGGGGGGGGGGGCTCTTCAATCTTGACGATGCAGCAAACTTGGGCGATAGAAACCAGAGTTCGAGGGATACACCTTGCCAGAGCCTGTAAAACTTATCGCTTGGACACATGGGCTCGGGGGATGTGAGCCGCGGTCAAAATCACCACGTGCTCATCTTCGTACAGGGGGAAGTTGTTACGCCACAACCCCCAAGATCGATCGGGGACGCGCTAAAGTCCACGTTGTTGCAAAGTCATGCAAAGTCTTCGGGGGCCGGGACGCGCTAACTCCAAAACATGAAAGCTTTAAGCAAGTAATTTTGACGCCAGCTTATGTGAGTTCCCCCGCACAGGTATAGCTATGGCGGACAGCAGTACAAAGGCCCGCCGCTGCTCGCATGAGGCTGTGTCAACTTTAGGCTTTAGAGACTAGGATATGATCCGTCATGCTACGCCTCTGGTGTAGAAGCCAGTCTGCACTATGCGCCCGCACGTCCACACCGGCCACGGCCCTACATGCCAGGCCTCTGGGAGACGTTGCTCCTCTACCTCTTGAAGTTGCACAAGAGGACTTGCATGCTGCAATTACAGGGACTCCAATTGCCCTTGACTGAGGAACATCTTGGGATGTTCCCCCTGTAACGAGCTCCATAATAGGGATTGTATTCGGCTAATAGGGGGCTACTCTGATCCCTATCCACTAAGGACTGTTAGTATAAGGGGGAGGATCCCAAGGAATGTCCCTTAAAGTCTTCAAGTGCTTTTATGCGGCTCCTATTGCACTTTCAAGGGACATTCTTACTTCAGGGTTCTTGCAGTCTCGCGATGTGAGGTCCGCTCGCTGGTGCATGTTGAAACTCCAAAAGCCAACCCTTCACAAACACTTTCTTGGGCCCTCACCTACCTACTGCTCTAGGCCATACCCTGTAACCAGAATCTACAAATTTTGTAGGGTTTGGCCCTAAACCCTAAACCCTAAACCCTAAACCCTAAGGCGCGCTGCAGGCGCGCCCCATGAAGGAGTTGCAAACCTCCCGGTCCCATTTCCAGGTCCTGTGTCTGCCCGCGTGTGGAGAGCTGGATCTGAGGGCGGGCCACATTTGGGGGGCCACAGGTTCCTTACAGTGGTACCCTTTGCCCTGTTTTTTTTGGGGTTATGGGTTCCCTTATAAAATAGCCAACCCAAAAAAGGGTGCCCTTATTGCAATATGGTTACTGGGCTACCAAGCTTAGAATCCTAGGGTTTGGGCTCAGGCTACTAGGTTCCTGGCGCCAGACACAGATATCAGAACCTCCTTCCTCGAGTTTCTTCCATCAACAGTGTTTAGGGTCAAAAGGGGCGTTTTAGGAGTCTGGGCTCAAAACATCGAGGGCTGCTAGAGGCTTAAGGTTTAGGGTTTGGGGTTGAAATAATAATAATAATAATAATAATAATAATAATAATAGGGGGGGTTCAATAAGGCTTCAGGTCTATAGGAAGCTCACCGGCCATGTCGAGCCATGGGCTGGTGCTCATTGGCAGTGCTGTGCTGCGGCCCTTTCGAAATGTTTGGATGCTGGAGGAGACGGGGCCGCAGCGACTTCTGGGGGAACGAACGCAGTGTTTAGGGTTTAGGGTTTAGGGTTTAGGGCTACAACTTGGAGGTTCATGGGTACGTATAAAGAGGCTTGGCAGTACCCTGAGCAGGGTTAGTTGCAATTATAACTACCATGAACCTCCTAGAGGGGGGTAGTAGGGGAACCTCGGGATGTTCCCCCTTATACTAACAGCCCGTAGTAGGATTATGGTACCCACGATTATGATGTCAGTATAAGGGGGACCTAAACCCTAAACCCTAAACCCTAAACCCTAAACCCTAATGCAGAGTGTCCGAGAGGTCAGCTAAGCGGGTGGCAAAAAAAAACCTAAACCCTATTGGAGACTCTGGGCGTGAAGGTTCGGCTTTGCTAACCTAAGCTGCCTAGAGCACTGGATCCAACAAGCCCGAGCCCACAGCTTTTAAACCTTAAGCCCTAAACTAGGGTTCAGGGTTTAGGGTTTAGGGTTTAGGGTTTAGGGTTTAGGGTTTAGGGTTTAGGGTTTAGGGTTTAGGGTTTAGGGTTTAGGGTTTAGGGTTTAGGGTTTAGGGTTTAGGGTTTAGGGTTTAGGGTTAGAGCTTTCAGGAGCTGGGTGTGCCGTACACGCTCGTCCCAGCCATGCCGCGATCCGCTGAAGCCAACGAGGCTCGAGGATTCTGGTCGTACGGCTCACTTTCCCCTTCAGGTTTAGAGTTGAAGGTTTAAATAAGTTTAGGGTTGAGGGTTCAGGGCTTTAGGGTTTAAGGTTTAGGGGTTGAGGGTTTAGCGTTTGGGGCCTATAGCTCTAGACCCTCACACGCCCAAAGCCCGAACTTTCTGGGGAACGTCTTCAAGGCTGATCGAAGCTGGTTCGAAGTTCATGCCGTTTAGGAGATGCTTGGGGCCTCCGTTTGGAGTGCAGTCGGCCGAGCCCCAAAAGTACCCCTTTGAGCTCGATGCACCTGAAGTAGAGCAGAGAGGGTGGCCACAAGTATTCACATTGGTAAGGTGCGCTCTGTACTTGAGGGGGTCTTGAGCACAGCCCGTAACTCTCCCCCCCCCCCTCCTCCCGAAAGTTCCCCTTCACTCCAACCCACTCGCAGGCCAATCCCTTCGGGAAGGTGCCATCACTGACGGATTTTCGGCATAGGGTTTTGGGCAGGAGTTAGGGAGGATTTAGGATTTTTTTGGGATTCTGGCAGTCCCTCTTGAGAGAAGGATCAGGCTTTGAAGCTTCGGGTTTTCTGCAGACTGGTGTCCACCATGAGCTTCTGCAGGCCTAGACCTTCCCCGGTATTTCATGAGAGAACATTGGCCAGATGAGCCTGACTTGGTAGCCCTGTTGTACCCGTTTCCCTTTTTTGGTTCAAGGTTCCCTTGTAAAGTAGCCCACCCAAAACAGGGTACCCGTCTTACAATACGGTTACTGGGCTGCCAAGCTGATAACTTGCACAGCAAACGAGGACCGTTTAAGAGACCGCACTGGGTCTAACACGCAGGATCGCTTTTCAGATCGTCACCACTGGGAGGAGGCAAAGCCTCAGACCAATTGAGAGTAAGCGGCATTCCCATTGTGGAAGTACGATGACGTCAGGAGAGCATAAGCTGTCAGAGCTGCAAGGGAGCGTGAAGGCATGCAGGAAGGTTATCACCGTCCCTTCGCGGCATCCAGAAGCAACACACACACACACACACACACACCTCTCTAAGAACCTGCCAAGCTGGCTCAAAATCCAAGGATGGATCGCTGACCATGTACGAGAGTGCTGCCATCAACAACTACTTGGGCGCGCCATGCCACAACGATAATACGATGAACCGACTCTGGCAGTGTTGGGGTGTTTGGTTTCTCTGCCAGCTCCTTGCTGGTTAAGTGCCCCATGATGGATGGCTGAGGAGACGTTGACTGGCCAGGCCACACCTACGTTGAATAGGACCAGGCACATCGTTCTGTCTTTGCTCGCCAGAATTTCTCGTGTGGAACTGTCAGTGCCTCCCGAGCATGATAACGTACTCACAGATGGCTTCATCGCACATGCCCAGGGACTGCATTGTAGTACACCTGCCGAGTTTGCGTGAAGTTGTCTGCGGTTTCGCGTTCAGGCATCAGCTACATGAGCCATCAATTGCTGACTTACCTGCTTTCGCGAGGTAATCATGTATAGTTGGAACCACGGTGTTCTGCAAACCCTAAACCCTAGAACCCTAATTGCACAGGGTAGTAAGAATCGCCTTTATCATCTCGAAGTTTCACCTTGGCGTTGCCTGCAAGCTACTACGCAACACCCTTAAAACCCATGGGTTGACTTTTTGCCCCCCAGTATTCTCAGCCAGTACGAGGCTGACCGTCTACTATGTAAAACATCAGGCCATGCAAGCATCACATGAGATGCCCCGGTGCCATATTTTCTTTTTTCCCCTTTTTATTTGCCTCCAAATGCTGCCGAGGTGCTATATGTTGCCCAAAACCCTGAACCCTAAACCCTAAAGCTTCCATGCGGCCGAGGATAAGTTCCGCTCTGGAGCCGTGCTTGTTCCGGCGCCTGGTACGGAGGAGAGGGGAAGGCTGGGCCAGGGCCTGGTTCTGAATGTGGTCCTCTTGCACCCAGAGAGCCCAAAGCCCCTTAATTAAGGAATGTACCTTAAAGTATATAGAGATCCTTAGTATGATTTAAGCTGATTTAAGGTCTTATATGCAGATCCTTAGTATGATTTAAGGAATTTAAGGTCTACACCCCCGGGCCGAAAGTTTCGACCCACGGCACATGTTGGATGGCATGCAGACAGTGAAGGCTCCCGCGGAGTAGCGGAGTGCCGAAAAGTAGCGTTTTCCCTACGCCTGCTAGCGGAGAAATTAATACCCCGTTTTAAAAATATAGTACTATAGTAGCTCCGGAGGAGGCCCCCAGCCCCATTGTGTCAGGAGTCTATGGGGAAGAGGGCGGGGTATGGGTGTAAGAACCCCAAGATGTTGGTGGGTCGAACTATCGGCCCGGCGCAGCATGGGTTTTGGTGGCCAGAGTTTGCTTCAAAAAGATGCCACCTTTTTGAAGTTTGGGCAAGACCAGTGCTCCCCGAACGCATGCTGCGCCAGGCCGAAAGTTCGTCGCACTCACAACATAAGACAAGAAGACAGCAGAAAACCCCCTCTCCCCCTTAGACTCCTGCACTCCAAGAGCGCCGGGTCCTCCTCCGGAACATTAAAAATAGTATAAGTTTATTCCAGGGGATTAATTCCTCCGCTGGCCAGGCTAGAACAAAACCATGATGCAATACTCCGCTGTCCTCCGTCAACTTTGTCGAGTCTTGTCAAGAGCGACGAAACTTTATTCCTGGTCATGCTCCTCACAAGGCCGTTTCCACTAAAAAATCTAGCGTCCAGGACCTGGCCGGCGTCGGCATCGCGCAGAGCATGCGTTTTTGTGGCTAGAGTCTGCTTCAAAAAGTGCTTCCAGCCAGCAGAGTCTGCTTCAAAAGTGCTTACTGACAGCAGCATGCGTTTTGGTGGCCAGAGTCTGCTTGAAAAAGTGCTTATGGATGCGTTTTGGTGGCCAGAGTCTGCTTCAAAAAGTGCTTACGGAAGGCACCCCCGGGCCGAAAGTTTCGACCCACGGCACATGTTGGATGGCATGCAGACAGTGAAGGCTCCCGCGGAGTAGCGGAGTGCCGAAAAGTAGCGTTTTCCCTACGCCTGCTAGCGGAGAAATTAATACCCCGTTTTAAAAATATAGTACTATAGTAGCTCCGGAGGAGGCCCCCAGCCCCATTGTGTCAGGAGTCTATGGGGAAGAGGGCGGGGTATGGGTGTAAGAACCCCAAGATGTTGGTGGGTCGAACTATCGGCCCGGCGCAGCATGGGTTTTGGTGGCCAGAGTTTGCTTCAAAAAGATGCCACCTTTTTGAAGTTTGGGCAAGACCAGTGCTCCCCGAACGCATGCTGCGCCAGGCCGAAAGTTCGTCGCACTCACAACATAAGACAAGAAGACAGCAGAAAACCCCCTCTCCCCCTTAGACTCCTGCACTCCAAGAGCGCCGGGTCCTCCTCCGGAACATTAAAAATAGTATAAGTTTATTCCAGGGGATTAATTCCTCCGCTGGCCAGGCTAGAACAAAACCATGATGCAATACTCCGCTGTCCTCCGTCAACTTTGTCGAGTCTTGTCAAGAGCGACGAAACTTTATTCCTGGTCATGCTCCTCACAAGGCCGTTTCCACTAAAAAATCTAGCGTCCAGGACCTGGCCGGCGTCAGCATCGCGCAGAGCATGCGTTTTTGTGGCTAGAGTCTGCTTCAAAAAGTGCTTCCAGAAGGCAGCATGCGTTTTGGTCGCCAGAGTCTGCTTCAAAAGTGCTTACTGTGCTTTTGGTGCTTACGCAGCATGCGTTTTGGTGGCCAGAGTCTGCTTCAAAAAGTGCTTACGGAAGGCACCCCCGGGCCGAAAGTTTCGACCCACGGCACATGTTGGATGGCATGCAGACAGTGAAGGCTCCCGCGGAGTAGCGGAGTGCCGAAAAGTAGCGTTTTCCCTACGCCTGCTAGCGGAGAAATTAATACCCCGTTTTAAAATATAGTACTATAGTAGCTCCGGAGGAGGCCCCCAGCCCCATTGTGTCAGGAGTCTATGGGGAAGAGGGCGGGGTATGGGTGTAAGAACCCCAAGATGTTGGTGGGTCGAACTATCGGCCCGGCGCAGCATGCGTTTTGGTGGCCAGAGTTTGCTTCAAAAAGATCCCACCTTTTTGAAGTTTGGGCAAGACCAGTGCTCCCCGAACGCATGCTGCGCCAGGCCGAAAGTTCGTCGCACTCACAACATAAGACAAGAAGACAGCAGAAAACCCCCTCTCCCCCTTAGACTCCTGCACTCCAAGAGCGCCGGGTCCTCCTCCGGAACATTAAAAATAGTATAAGTTTATTCCAGGGGATTAATTCCTCCGCTGGCCAGGCTAGAACAAAACCATGATGCAATACTCCGCTGTCCTCCGTCAACTTTGTCGAGTCTTGTCAAGAGCGACGAAACTTTATTCCTGGTCATGCTCTTCACAAGGCCGTTTCCACTAAAAAATCTAGCGTCCTGCAGGACCTGGCCGGCGTCGGCATCGCGCAGAGCATGCGTTTTTGTGGCTAGAGTCTGCTTCAAAAAGTGCTTCCAGAAGGCAGCATGCGTTTTGGTCGCCAGAGTCTGCTTCAAAAGTGCTTACTGACAGCAGCATGCGTTTTGGTGGCCAGAGTCTGCTTGAAAAAGTGCTTATGGATGCGTTTTGGTGGCCAGAGTCTGCTTCAAAAAGTGCTTACGGAAGGCACCCCCGGGCCGAAAGTTTCGACCCACGGCACATGTTGGATGGCATGCAGACAGTGAAGGCTCCCGCGGAGTAGCGGAGTGCCGAAAAGTAGCGTTTTCCCTACGCCTGCTAGCGGAGAAATTAATACCCCGTTTTAAAAATATAGTACTATAGTAGCTCCGGAGGAGGCCCCCAGCCCCATTGTGTCAGGAGTCTATGGGGAAGAGGGCGGGGTATGGGTGTAAGAACCCCAAGATGTTGGTGGGTCGAACTATCGGCCCGGCGCAGCATGGGTTTTGGTGGCCAGAGTTTGCTTCAAAAAGATGCCACCTTTTTGAAGTTTGGGCAAGACCAGTGCTCCCCGAACGCATGCTGCGCCAGGCCGAAAGTTCGTCGCACTCACAACATAAGACAAGAAGACAGCAGAAAACCCCCTCTCCCCCTTAGACTCCTGCACTCCAAGAGCGCCGGGTCCTCCTCCGGAACATTAAAAATAGTATAAGTTTATTCCAGGGGAATAATTCCTCCGCTGGCCAGGCTAGAACAAAACCATGATGCAATACTCCGCTGTCCTCCGTCAACTTTGTCGAGTCTTGTCAAGAGCGACGAAACTTTATTCCTGGTCATGCTCTTCACAAGGCCGTTTCCACTAAAAAATCTAGCGTCCTGCAGGACCTGGCCGGCGTCGGCATCGCGCAGAGCATGCGTTTTTGTGGCTAGAGTCTGCTTCAAAAAGTGCTTCCAGAAGGCAGCATGCGTTTTGGTCGCCAGAGTCTGCTTCAAAAGTGCTTACTGACAGCAGCATGCGTTTTGGTGGCCAGAGTCTGCTTGAAAAAGTGCTTATGGATGCGTTTTGGTGGCCAGAGTCTGCTTCAAAAAGTGCTTACGGAAGGCACCCCCGGGCCGAAAGTTTCGACCCACGGCACATGTTGGATGGCATGCAGACAGTGAAGGCTCCCGCGGAGTAGCGGAGTGCCGAAAAGTAGCGTTTTCCCTACGCCTGCTAGCGGAGAAATTAATACCCCGTTTTAAAAATATAGTACTATAGTAGCTCCGGAGGAGGCCCCCAGCCCCATTGTGTCAGGAGTCTATGGGGAAGAGGGCGGGGTATGGGTGTAAGAACCCCAAGATGTTGGTGGGTCGAACTATCGGCCCGGCGCAGCATGGGTTTTGGTGGCCAGAGTTTGCTTCAAAAAGATGCCACCTTTTTGAAGTTTGGGCAAGACCAGTGCTCCCCGAACGCATGCTGCGCCAGGCCGAAAGTTCGTCGCACTCACAACATAAGACAAGAAGACAGCAGAAAACCCCCTCTCCCCCTTAGACTCCTGCACTCCAAGAGCGCCGGGTCCTCCTCCGGAACATTAAAAATAGTATAAGTTTATTCCAGGGGATTAATTCCTCCGCTGGCCAGGCTAGAACAAAACCATGATGCAATACTCCGCTGTCCTCCGTCAACTTTGTCGAGTCTTGTCAAGAGCGACGAAACTTTATTCCTGGTCATGCTCCTCACAAGGCCGTTTCCACTAAAAAATCTAGCGTCCAGGACCTGGCCGGCGTCAGCATCGCGCAGAGCATGCGTTTTTGTGGCTAGAGTCTGCTTCAAAAAGTGCTTCCAGAAGGCAGCATGCGTTTTGGTCGCCAGAGTCTGCTTCAAAAGTGCTTACTGACAGCAGCATGCGTTTTGGTGGCCAGAGTCTGCTTGAAAAAGTGCTTACGGATGCGTTTTGGTGGCCAGAGTCTGCTTCAAAAAGTGCTTACGGAAGGCACCCCCGGGCCGAAAGTTTCGACCCACGGCACATGTTGGATGGCATGCAGACAGTGAAGGCTCCCGCGGAGTAGCGGAGTGCCGAAAAGTAGCGTTTTCCCTACGCCTGCTAGCGGAGAAATTAATACCCCGTTTTGAAAATATAGTACTATAGTAGCTCCGGAGGAGGCCCCCAGCCCCATTGTGTCAGGAGTCTATGGGGAAGAGGGCGGGGTATGGGTGTAAGAACCCCAAGATGTTGGTGGGTCGAACTATCGGCCCGGCGCAGCATGCGTTTTGGTGGCCAGAGTTTGCTTCAAAAAGATGCCACCTTTTTGAAGTTTGGGCAAGACCAGTGCTCCCCGAACGCATGCTGCGCCAGGCCGAAAGTTCGTCGCACTCACAACATAAGACAAGAAGACAGCAGAAAACCCCCTCTCCCCCTTAGACTCCTGCACTCCAAGAGCGCCGGGTCCTCCTCCGGAACATTAAAAATAGTATAAGTTTATTCCAGGGGAATAATTCCTCCGCTGGCCAGGCTAGAACAAAACCATGATGCAATACTCCGCTGTCCTCCGTCAACTTTGTCGAGTCTTGTCAAGAGCGACGAAACTTTATTCCTGGTCATGCTCTTCACAAGGCCGTTTCCACTAAAAAATCTAGCGTCCTGCAGGACCTGGCCGGCGTCGGCATCGCGCAGAGCATGCGTTTTTGTGGCTAGAGTCTGCTTCAAAAAGTGCTTCCAGAAGGCAGCATGCGTTTTGGTCGCCAGAGTCTGCTTCAAAAGTGCTTACTGACAGCAGCATGCGTTTTGGTGGCCAGAGTCTGCTTGAAAAAGTGCTTATGGATGCGTTTTGGTGGCCAGAGTCTGCTTCAAAAAGTGCTTACGGAAGGCACCCCCGGGCCGAAAGTTTCGACCCACGGCACATGTTGGATGGCATGCAGACAGTGAAGGCTCCCGCGGAGTAGCGGAGTGCCGAAAAGTAGCGTTTTCCTTGCGCCTGCTAGCGGAGAAGTAGCTCCGGAGGAGGCCCCCAGCCCCATTGTGTCAGGAGTCTATGGGGAAGAGGGCGGGGTATGGGTGTAAGAACCCCAAGATGTTGGTGGGTCGAACTATCGGCCCGGCGCAGCATGCGTTTTGGTGGCCAGAGTTTGCTTCAAAAAGATCCCACCTTTTTGAAGTTTGGGCAAGACCAGTGCTCCCCGAACGCATGCTGCGCCAGGCCGAAAGTTCGTCGCACTCACAACATAAGACAAGAAGACAGAAAAACCCCCTCTCCCCCTTAGACTCCTGCACTCCAAGAGCGCCGGGTCCTCCTCCGGAACATTAAAAATAGTATAAGTTTATTCCAGGGGATTAATTCCTCCGCTGGCCAGGCTAGAACAAAACCATGATGCAATACTCCGCTGTCCTCCGTCAACTTTGTCGAGTCTTGTCAAGAGCGACGAAACTTTATTCCTGGTCATGCTCCTCACAAGGCCGTTTCCACTAAAAAATCTAGCGTCCAGGACCTGGCCGGCGTCAGCATCGCGCAGAGCATGCGTTTTTGTGGCTAGAGTCTGCTTCAAAAAGTGCTTCCGGAAGGCAGCATGCGTTTTGGTCGCCAGAGTCTGCTTCACAAGTGCTTACGGACAGCAGCGTGCGTTTTGGTGGCCAGAGTCTGCTTGAAAAAGTGCTTACGGAAGGCAGCATGCGTTTTGGTGGCCAGTGTCTGCTTCAAAAAGTGCTTACGGAAGGCACCCCCGGGCCGAAAGTTTCGACCCACGGCACATGTTGGATGGCATGCAGACAGTGAAGGCTCCCGCGGAGTAGCGGAGTGCCGAAAGGTAAGTAGCGTTTTCCCTACGCCTGCTAGCGGAGAAATTAATACCCCGTTTTGAAAATATAGTACTATATAGTAGGTCCGGAGGAGGCCCCCAGCCCCATTGTGTCAGGAGTCTATGGGGAAGAGGGCGGGGTATGGGTGTAAGAACCCCAAGATGTTGGTGGGTCGAACTATCGGCCCGGCGCAGCATGGGTTTTGGTGGCCAGAGTTTGCTTCAAAAAGATGCCACCTTTTTGAAGTTTGGGCAAGACCAGTGCTCCCCGAACGCATGCTGCGCCAGGCCGAAAGTTCGTCGCACTCACAACATAAGACAAGAAGACAGCAGAAAACCCCCTCTCCCCCTTAGACTCCTGCACTCCAAGAGCGCCGGGTCCTCCTCCGGAACATTAAAAATAGTATAAGTTTATTCCAGGGGATTAATTCCTCCGCTGGCCAGGCTAGAACAAAACCATGATGCAATACTCCGCTGTCCTCCGTCAACTTTGTCGAGTCTTGTCAAGAGCGACGAAACTTTATTCCTGGTCATGCTCTTCACAAGGCCGTTTCCACTAAAAAATCTAGCGTCCTGCAGGACCTGGCCGGCGTCGGCATCGCGCAGAGCATGCGTTTTTGTGGCTAGAGTCTGCTTCAAAAAGTGCTTCCAGAAGGCAGCATGCGTTTTGGTCGCCAGAGTCTGCTTCAAAAGTGCTTACTGACAGCAGCATGCGTTTTGGTGGCCAGAGTCTGCTTGAAAAAGTGCTTATGGATGCGTTTTGGTGGCCAGAGTCTGCTTCAAAAAGTGCTTACGGAAGGCACCCCCGGGCCGAAAGTTTCGACCCACGGCACATGTTGGATGGCATGCAGACAGTGAAGGCTCCCGCGGAGTAGCGGAGTGCCGAAAAGTAGCGTTTTCCCTACGCCTGCTAGCGGAGAAATTAATACCCCGTTTTAAAAATATAGTACTATAGTAGCTCCGGAGGAGGCCCCCAGCCCCATTGTGTCAGGAGTCTATGGGGAAGAGGGCGGGGTATGGGTGTAAGAACCCCAAGATGTTGGTGGGTCGAACTATCGGCCCGGCGCAGCATGGGTTTTGGTGGCCAGAGTTTGCTTCAAAAAGATGCCACCTTTTTGAAGTTTGGGCAAGACCAGTGCTCCCCGAACGCATGCTGCGCCAGGCCGAAAGTTCGTCGCACTCACAACATAAGACAAGAAGACAGCAGAAAACCCCCTCTCCCCCTTAGACTCCTGCACTCCAAGAGCGCCGGGTCCTCCTCCGGAACATTAAAAATAGTATAAGTTTATTCCAGGGGAATAATTCCTCCGCTGGCCAGGCTAGAACAAAACCATGATGCAATACTCCGCTGTCCTCCGTCAACTTTGTCGAGTCTTGTCAAGAGCGACGAAACTTTATTCCTGGTCATGCTCTTCACAAGGCCGTTTCCACTAAAAAATCTAGCGTCCTGCAGGACCTGGCCGGCGTCGGCATCGCGCAGAGCATGCGTTTTTGTGGCTAGAGTCTGCTTCAAAAAGTGCTTCCAGAAGGCAGCATGCGTTTTGGTCGCCAGAGTCTGCTTCAAAAGTGCTTACTGACAGCAGCATGCGTTTTGGTGGCCAGAGTCTGCTTGAAAAAGTGCTTATGGATGCGTTTTGGTGGCCAGAGTCTGCTTCAAAAAGTGCTTACGGAAGGCACCCCCGGGCCGAAAGTTTCGACCCACGGCACATGTTGGATGGCATGCAGACAGTGAAGGCTCCCGCGGAGTAGCGGAGTGCCGAAAAGTAGCGTTTTCCCTACGCCTGCTAGCGGAGAAATTAATACCCCGTTTTAAAATATAGTACTATAGTAGCTCCGGAGGAGGCCCCCAGCCCCATTGTGTCAGGAGTCTATGGGGAAGAGGGCGGGGTATGGGTGTAAGAACCCCAAGATGTTGGTGGGTCGAACTATCGGCCCGGCGCAGCATGGGTTTTGGTGGCCAGAGTTTGCTTCAAAAAGATGCCACCTTTTTGAAGTTTGGGCAAGACCAGTGCTCCCCGAACGCATGCTGCGCCAGGCCGAAAGTTCGTCGCACTCACAACATAAGACAAGAAGACAGCAGAAAACCCCCTCTCCCCCTTAGACTCCTGCACTCCAAGAGCGCCGGGTCCTCCTCCGGAACATTAAAAATAGTATAAGTTTATTCCAGGGGATTAATTCCTCCGCTGGCCAGGCTAGAACAAAACCATGATGCAATACTCCGCTGTCCTCCGTCAACTTTGTCGAGTCTTGTCAAGAGCGACGAAACTTTATTCCTGGTCATGCTCCTCACAAGGCCGTTTCCACTAAAAAATCTAGCGCCCAGGACCTGGCCGGCGTCAGCGTCGCGCAGAGCATGCGTTTTTGTGGCTAGAGTCTGCTTCAAAAAGTGCTTCCAGAAGGCAGCATGCGTTTTGGTCGCCAGAGTCTGCTTCAAAAGTGCTTACTGACAGCAGCATGCGTTTTGGTGGCCAGAGTCTGCTTGAAAAAGTGCTTACGGATGCGTTTTGGTGGCCAGAGTCTGCTTCAAAAAGTGCTTACGGAAGGCACCCCCGGGCCGAAAGTTTCGACCCACGGCACATGTTGGATGGCATGCAGACAGTGAAGGCTCCCGCGGAGTAGCGGAGTGCCGAAAAGTAGCGTTTTCCCTACGCCTGCTAGCGGAGAAATTAATACCCCGTTTTAAAAATATAGTACTATAGTAGCTCCGGAGGAGGCCCCCAGCCCCATTGTGTCAGGAGTCTATGGGGAAGAGGGCGGGGTATGGGTGTAAGAACCCCAAGATGTTGGTGGGTCGAACTATCGGCCCGGCGCAGCATGGGTTTTGGTGGCCAGAGTTTGCTTCAAAAAGATGCCACCTTTTTGAAGTTTGGGCAAGACCAGTGCTCCCCGAACGCATGCTGCGCCAGGCCGAAAGTTCGTCGCACTCACAACATAAGACAAGAAGACAGCAGAAAACCCCCTCTCCCCCTTAGACTCCTGCACTCCAAGAGCGCCGGGTCCTCCTCCGGAACATTAAAAATAGTATAAGTTTATTCCAGGGGATTAATTCCTCCGCTGGCCAGGCTAGAACAAAACCATGATGCAATACTCCGCTGTCCTCCGTCAACTTTGTCGAGTCTTGTCAAGAGCGACGAAACTTTATTCCTGGTCATGCTCTTCACAAGGCCGTTTCCACTAAAAAATCTAGCGTCCTGCAGGACCTGGCCGGCGTCGGCATCGCGCAGAGCATGCGTTTTTGTGGCTAGAGTCTGCTTCAAAAAGTGCTTCCAGAAGGCAGCATGCGTTTTGGTCGCCAGAGTCTGCTTCAAAAGTGCTTACTGACAGCAGCATGCGTTTTGGTGGCCAGAGTCTGCTTGAAAAAGTGCTTATGGATGCGTTTTGGTGGCCAGAGTCTGCTTCAAAAAGTGCTTACGGAAGGCACCCCCGGGCCGAAAGTTTCGACCCACGGCACATGTTGGATGGCATGCAGACAGTGAAGGCTCCCGCGGAGTAGCGGAGTGCCGAAAAGTAGCGTTTTCCCTACGCCTGCTAGCGGAGAAATTAATACCCCGTTTTAAAAATATAGTACTATAGTAGCTCCGGAGGAGGCCCCCAGCCCCATTGTGTCAGGAGTCTATGGGGAAGAGGGCGGGGTATGGGTGTAAGAACCCCAAGATGTTGGTGGGTCGAACTATCGGCCCGGCGCAGTAATCACGGGTTTCTAGGGGATCCTGAGCAGACTTGCTATGTCGAAAGGGCTTCCCAGTACATCCCCCTGCACTTTGGGGGATTGTGGCTTAGGGTTTAGGGGATTAGGGTTTAGGGCTTTACGGGATTATCTAAGCCCTAAACCCTAAACCCTACCTCATTCCCTCATCCTTCTAGGAGCCAGCAGGTCTACCTGAGGTCTCTCCATGCATCTAGGCTTGCTTTCGTGCCTCAGGGGTGTGGCCCGCATTCAAGAAGATGTGCTCCAGGGCCTTTGCAAATCTGAAGGGGATAGCTGTTTAGGGAGTTTAGGGCTTCGGGTACAGGAGAGTCCCAAGACTGAAACAGCTACCGTGATAGGAATGTCTTGCGTTCTTTCAACACTCCTTCTTTGTGGGCGTTTAGGCCAGACGAAGGTGCGTAAGGTAGCTCTTATTTGTAGACGTCCGTCCGACCCCATCATCAGCAAAGAAGCACCTGGGAGTTCTTCGGGTAGACTCTAACCCTCAGCCCCGCAAAGCTCTAAATCCTAACTCCTGTCAGGCTTCAACGATTCTGGGTCCAAGGAAAAACCCCAAACTTGAGTACGGCAACTCGTCAAAACTCTGCCCTCGGGGTCTCCGGCTGAGGTTTGTGTGTGTATGTGTGTGTATATCTATATATATATATATATACATATAGGGTTTGAGAGTATGTGTATATACAGGTATACGTATATACATATATATATATATATAGATATACAAAAACATATACATATACATATACATATACATATACATATACATATACATATACATATACATATACATATGCATATATATATATATATATATATACATATTTATTTACACAACGCCAAATGCTAACCACCCGGCATTTCCAGTGTTTTCTGCAAGGTATACGGGAAAACAGCTAGAATACTAAAGACTTCCCTTGGTTGTCTCTCAGCTTCGCTGTTACATACTCGAAGAGTCAACACCCAAAGCAATGGACCTGGAGATAATCATACATGGGTCTATTTCATTACACTCTGGGCTGAGGCTAGTGCATGTTAGACTTGTGTACAGATTTGCACAGGGGTATCGGTGATTCCAAATTCAGGCTTCTGCACAACTTGTTTCGTTGCGTTTGGCGCTAGTGGGTCCTTCCCTCGGTAAACTTGAGTTTCAAGTCTTCGAGCAACCAGGTGCTACAGCCTGGAGCGACCAACTCTGAAGACACTGCTCGTGGGTCGGAACTGCCCACCCCGACCACCAAGATGGACCATGCTACCGGAAAACCCCAAAAGCCCTAGGGAATTCAGGGCGTTGCGCCAGTTTAAGCCCAGTACGTCCAGGAAATCTGCGCGGGAGATGTAGCCGTTGTTGCTGCGGTCCTTCAGGGGGCTTAGGATTTGTGGCTTAGGATTCCTAACCCCCAAACCCTATATTCTATAAACCCTAAACCCTATATTCTATGTTGTAGGGTTCAGGGCCTTGGTCGTTCTGCCTGGAGGCTTTGGGCCTTCAAGTCAGAGGTGCTCGAGCCTTGAAGATGAGACTTCGAATGCTGAAAAATTGTAAGCCTGAATCCGTAAACCCTCAACCCTAAACCGTAAGCCCTAAACCCTAAACCCTAAACCCTAAACCCTAAACCCTAAACCCTAAACCCTAAACCCTAAACCCTAAACCCCGACTGAAACTCGAAGATCGCATCCTGAGGCCCTAACTAGACGCCACGAAAAGCGATGCCGGAGTAGAGCCCCCAGCGTTGTAAGATCCATCACTTGCTGGTTCTCAGTAGGGAATGAGGGAATGAGGTACCCTATATATATATATATATTGCATATATAAACCCCAAACCCTTTTAAGAGAGTATGTGGGGTACGTACCTAGTTCCCCCATTCCCTACCAAGAACCCGTGGGATCAAGGGCATTCCAAGACCCACGTGCTTGGAGGTTCGTTTGGTTAGCTATAGGTAGGGCCAGAAGTTCCCAAAATGGGTTTAGGGTTTAGGGTTTAGGGCTTTAGGGTTTTTAATGGAGTCAGCATACTTGTGACCTACTTGTCACGGCCCTAAACCCTAAACCCCAGCGGGCGGGGCCTACGGCCGCCATGCCCCTTCGACCTTCAACTTTAAACGCTGGGGGGGGGGGGGGGGTTTCATTCGAAACCGTGGCATACTCTTGCCAAATCGGGTGGGGGGGGGGGTGGGCCAGGATGCATTCCCCTGCGCTCCGAGACGCTCAGCCCTCCTGAACTCTCCCCCCCACCTACCTAGGGTACAAGGTATAGGGTTTAGGGCTTTCCCCAAACCCTAAACCCTAAACCCTAAACCCTAAACCCTAAACCCAAAACCCTAAACCCTAAACCCTAAACCCTAAACCCAACACCCCCTTGTCAGAGCGCTCCAGCGCCCGGAATGCCATCCGGAGGTTCGTGAAATTCCTTCCTCAGCTTGCGGGGCTTTCGCGCAGACAGGACTCTTGAGCTTCCCTTGGGACCCAAAAACCCTAAACCCTAAACCCTGAACCCTAAACCCTAAACCCTAAGCCTATATGGCTTGGGGATTCGGGTTAGGGCTGATAGGGTATCGGCAGGGCCCAATTAATGACTTTAGGGCGGGTGAAATGGAGCACTTGGGTTTCGGGTTTAGGGGGGGGTTTAGGGTTTCAGGTTTGGCTTGATAAACGAAACATACTCTGACCTTTATTATGGGGAGACTTAGCAACAGCTAGGGTTTAGGGTTTAGGGTTAGGGTTTAGGGTTTAGGGTTTAGGGTTTAGGGTTTAGGGTTTAGGGTTTAGGGTTTAGGGTTTAGGGTTTAGGGTTTATGGTTTAGGGTTCAGGGTTTAGGGTTTAGGGTTTAGGGTTTAGGGTTTAGGGTTTAGGGTTTAGGGTTTAGGGTTTAGGGTTTAGGGTTTAGGGTTTAGGGTTCAGGGCGAAGGTTTCTTGCTTCTTTTGGCCAGGGGGTATTGAGCTCCCTGGGTAGCTTCCTTCGTTGCTTCTTCGCTCCACCTGCAAACCGCAGCTCGGAAGCCTGGTCTGTTGAGGATTCTCAAGCGCTTTTGTTGCTAGCAACGTGGCATTTAAGTTTAAGGTTTAGGGTTTGCAGCGTGGAGAAGGAGAGGCGGGGGGGTGGGGAGTTAGGGTTTAGGGTTCAAGGTGTAGGGTTTAGGGTTTAGGGTTTCGGGGTTGACAAGCTACCATGAGGGAACAGGGTATCCAACTTTGAGGGTGGTTTCGGGTTTAGGGCGTAGGGTTTAGGGTTTAGGATGCCCTTGTTTTGAGTCTGCCTTGTCATCGCTTTGACTAAACCCTAAACCCTAAACCCTAAACCCTAAACCCTAAACCCTAAACCCTAAACCCTAAAGCCTAAAGCCTAAACCTAAACACTAAACCATCACCCTCGACCGCCCCTGCTATGTCGATCATTCTTGTCCACTCGGCCATTGGTGGAAAGCTGTAGGTGTCGAATCAAAGGGGGGAACGAGCCCTAAACCCTAAACCCGAAACCCTAAACTAGAAATCCCTAGCCTCGAACCCTGAACCTTGTGTCAGTAAACGAACCGGACATTCCAAATCATCCCTAAGTTGCGGCCAAGGGTTCGGATTTTCTCGAGGACCATATCGGCCATCTCGTCTGCCTGTCGTAGGCTTAGGGTTCAGGCCTAAGCCTTAACCCTCAGCCCTGAACCCTGGACCCTGAACCCTAAACCCAGGGTAGTTTAGCGTTGTACCCTAGGCAAGCTGACAGTTCAACTATTCTCTCAGCAATTCGACAGTCCATTAGCACCTCTGAAGCGTAATCCTCTAAAACCCCCAAACCCTCAACCCTAAACCCTAAACCCTATGACTCTCTTACATCCTCGGAGGAGTGTCCTGCACGGTATGCCGAGACCTGCTCTGAACGCTGAGCGCTGCTCTCTGCATTAGCGTGTGTAGATCATAGGGAAGTTTAGAGTCTTACACAGATCACAAACAGCACACACTAGCTTGCACAAGCACTCCTAGCATCAAAAGCTGGTTGGCCTAGGGCATGAAGCTCTAGAAAGCCCCTTTTCAACCCTACGTCCTAATTAAAGGAAAGCCAAAACGTTTAAGTCCCCAGAGGTTGCTTGGGCTGGAGCTACATAAAGCTTACACACACACACACACACTCCACATATATATATATATATATGTACGTATAGGGAGAGAGAGAGAGAGAGAGAGAGAGAGAGACTGACTCATATAGAGGGTAGTAGGAGTAAGGGTCCCCTCGTAATCCCAGGAAAGCAGCCTTGCCGTCTGCAGCATCTGGCGTTTCGAAAAGTTGCCGCGGCGCCTCAAATAATGTCGGTTTGTTCAGAGTTTTGTCTGGGGTATACAAGGCAAATACGGGTTCCCCAATTCAGGGCCCATACTCAGGGACCACGCAATTACCCTAAGATGAGGGCTTCGGGTCTTTCACTGGCAACTCCCCGCCCCTACACTCCGCACAACCCGAAGTCCCAAACCGTACCTAAATAACCCTAAAACCACCCCAAGCCATATCAAGGAAACTTAGTATGGACCCTGCACCCCAACCTGAAACCGTGGGATGTTCCCCCTTATACTAACAGTCCTTAATTGGGATTATGGTACCCCTTATTCTAATCCCTAGTAAGGACTCTTAGCATAGAGGGGAACATCCCAAGTGTAGCCGTAGCAGGAACCGTCAGCGTGACGAAAAGGTTCAGGGTTTCTAGGCATTTGGGGGGGGGGGGGGGGGGGGGGAGGGGGAATTAAGAATTAAGGGCTTAGGGTTTAGGGTTTCGGGTTTAGGGCTTGGGGTTCAGGGTCTTTGGGTGGTCCATGCGGCGAGTGCTGTCTTTTGAATTTTGAATATCTCGCGGGGCAGGTGAGTTGAACCGAACTTTCCTGCAGATTCGCGTGCCACAGCTCGAAACATGAGCCAGTGCGCCTGACCGGGCCATGCGGACTGTGGTTTAGGGGGTTTAGGGGGTTTAGGGGGCTTAGGGTTTAGGGTTCAGGGTTTAGGGTTTAGGGTTGAGGCCTCAGGGTTAGGGTTTTGCTAGGAGAAGACTTGCAGCCCGAACGCCCAATCCAAAAACCTGAAACACCCAAACATTAAGACTTAAAGCTTTCAAGCCGTAAACGCTAAACCCTAAACCCATAAACCCAGTCTTACTCCTGTAACAGCAAAGCAACAAAGACCATCGCCCGCTGCGGGTGCCACTGACACCGAACACCCGAGGCTTTAAAAATTAAATCGATGTTTCTCAAGGGAGTCATACTCGGACCCCTGAGGATTTACCCCCAAGAGGGTTTCCTTTAATATGCTCCTAATGTGGCCCTTATATTCCCTTGGAGAGGATGTTCAACCCTAAACCCTAAACCCTAAACCCTAAACCCTAAACCCTAAACCCTAAACCCTACAAGCATCCCCAAACCCAAGGGGTCCAAGGTAGAGTCCCATGAGTTTCGGTGCGGCCCGACTCTGCTAACAAGCGCTGCAATGTGTGTATTAAGGGTTTAGGTTTAGGGTTTAGGGTTTAGGGTTTAGGGTTTAGGGTTTAGGATTTAGGGTTTAGGGCTTAGGGTTTAGGGTTTAGGGTTTAGGGTTTATAAGGGCTTAGGGTTTAGGGTTGAGGGTTTATGGACCCCTCGAACTGTTTCTGGAATCCGCATACTCCCGTACTATGTACGGTGTACATTGTATCAATATATAAATATATCCACATTGTATATACATATATATATACACACATATAGCCATGTATGTATATATGCATATATGTACATACTCTTATTTTGGGGTGTTCTTAAGCAACTAGTACATTAGCCACAGATTGGTTGCCTCCTGAGTCGTCGTGCAGAAACTTGAAAAAGGGCCGGGAGAGATCCCCCTACCAGACAGACTGCAACTCAAAGACTTTCATAGAGGGTTTAGGGTTTAGGGTTTAGGGTTTAGGGTTTAGGGTTTAGGGTTTAGGGTTTAGGGAGGTTACGCTACCCATCACTAAGACAGGGCACTTGTCTACCCACCACTGGAAGGCCCTCAAACCCCACACCCAAAACCCTCACCCCTGAACCCTAAACCTTACACACACACACACACTGAGACCCAGGTGTTCTCTGGTAGGAGGTCCCTCCTTGTACAATCCAGGCGCGAGACCTCAAGCCCTGATTGGACCAGGCTATTGGGTCACAGGATCCGCGGCAGAGGTGGTACCCAAAAGCGCTTAGGGTTTAGAGCTTGTAAGGTTTCGGGTTTAGGAGTTGAGGGTTCCAGGGTTTAGGGTTTAGGGTTTAGGGTTCAGGGTCACCACCGGCAGGCCGCAAGCAGCGCAGGCGTGGGGTAGACGGTCGGCAGCGGCAAGCACTGGAAAATTCGTGCCTGGCCTTGATGTAGCGTTTAGGGTTTAGGGTTTGGGGTTTAGGGTTTAGGGTTTTGGTTTTGGGTTTAGGGTTTAGGGTTGGTACCCTTTTTGGGGGCCCCTATGAGGGGACTCTATTCTATTTGGGGGTATTAAAGAAGGGGTACCACTATTTCTGGGAAATACCCATTTAGGCATCTGATTGCAACTGCTACTTGAAGGTTCACGGGTAGTTGTAAGGCGGTTTTCAGTAACCTAGACAGGGTTAAAAGTAGAGTTACCATACTTTTAACCCTACTAGAAACTACCCATGAAACTCCAGGTAGCTCTCAAACTTCTTGGGAGTTTATAAGGCCTCAACCGTTTAGGGTTTAGGGTTTAGGGTTTAGGGTTTAGGGTTTAGGGTTTAGGGTTGAAGCTTCGTTTAGGAATTCAAAACCTGGCTCCAGCTCGCAGATGGGGTTTCCAAAACTTCGCGGTTAGGGTAGCGGGTTCAGGGGTTCCTACTTGGGATGCAGTTTGTAGGGTTGAGGGTTTAGGGTTTAGTGCTTGCTAGGCTGCAGGCTTTTTTATCTACTAACCATGGGTTGAAGGGTACCGTGGACTCTGGAGCTGTCTGGGTTTGGGGTTTAGGGTTTGGGGTTTAGGGTTTGGGGTTTGGGGTTTGGGGTTTGGGGTTTGGGGTTTGGGGTTTAGGGTTTAGGGTTTAGGGTTTAGGGTTTAGGGTTTAGGCCCCGAGCCCTGAACCCTCAACCCCAAGCCCTAAGCTGGCTTCCCAGGGTTTACAACGGTTTGTTGCACCCAATGATATACACCTTGTAAGGAACGCGGTATACTGAATAGGGACTCTGCCTTGGACCCCTAAAGGTTGTGCCCTTGGTTTGAGGGCCCTTTTCAATGATCCTCTATGCGAATATAAGGGCCATGTTAGGACCAGGAGCATATCAAGGGAAACCTGTTAGGGGCACATCCTTAGGAGCCCGAGTATGAGTCCGGAACCCTAAACCTAAACCCTAAACCAAAAAAAAAACATGAGTCCGTGTGGTTGCATTGCGCGGGAGTCTGGACCTTAGGCCCTCGGCACGAAAAATGAGCACTCAACAAGTCTTGAAGTAGGGTATATATTTCTTGCACCCCCCAAAGGACACCAAACATATACACTCACCAATATTAAAAGGAACCTTATTTACACTCACCAAAAGCAGAAATATAAACCCTGCTTCAAGTGTCAACAAGTGGGGGTTTCCGCAATTAGGGGTAGCTTACTGGGGGTCCATATGAAAAGGGAGTCCTACTATTTGGGGTCTATTTTAGGAGCCCCCTATTTTCGTAAACCCCCAAGTGAGTCTGGAAGCATGACCCAGAGTTCATGCGCGTGGCCTCACGGCTTTTGGCAGTGACCTCGACTCCTTGCGACACGAAGATGGCTATGGATTGGCAGCGTGCTGTCTGTCCGCCCGGGTGCCGTCATCTATTAGTCCGGCCCGGACAAGGCTTGCCAAGGGAAGCAAAGGAAGATAGTGTAGAAGCTTAGGCGGCTTAGGGCCCCAAACCCTAAACCCTAAACCCTAAACCTAAACCCTAAACCCTAAACCCTAAACCCTAAACCCTAAACCCTAAACCGTCAAGTTTAGGGTTTACTGAGTGAAGGCCAGACTTGAGGCAGTTTGTCGGTTTGTCGGACGGCCTTGAAAACTCCAACAAATGAATCCGGTCAACTCCTCAGGGTCTAGGGTTTAGGGTTTAGGCTTATCACCAGAGACTCGGCTACCGCTTGATTCGGGAATATTCTGTAGACTATCATCAAAGAACCCCAATGTGATGCAAGGAGCCTTCCACACCCAGGAAACAAGAAAAAGAAGGGTTTAGGGTTTCCCAGGAAAACTTGGAATACCGCGGAACCAGGGGAGCAAGGGACCAAGGGGGCCCGGCACTCCTTGGAAACAAGGAGGCCAAGGCCACACCCAGGAAACAAACATAGAACGTAGAACCAATGGACTAAGGGACCACGGAAAGAAAAGACCCCCGCCGCACCCAGGAAAAAAACATCAAGCTCCTAACCCTAAACTGGAAAAAAACCCTAACCCACAAGGTCCTAAACCCTATAAACCCTAAACCCAACACCCTAAACCTTCAACCCTAAACCCTAATCCCTGAACCCTAAGCCCTAAACCCTACCCCTAATGCGTGCCCAGAACTCAAAGGCTTGGGGTTTTGGGGGCCTGGGAGCTCTGGTAACCTTGCAGTGGCATTAGGTTCTGCGGTGTAGGGCGAGGTTTTAGGGGTTTCGGGGTTTCGGATGCACCCTTGGATAGAGGCTTCCGGGCTGCAGGGTTCCGCATCATCACGTGCTCATGTCCGATGTCTCAAATCGAGGTGCAACAGGCCGCCCTAGCGTTCAGAATGAGGAATCGACTCGACCAGAAACCATACAGGGGTCTTTGTATGATTTGCTGTACGGTATATTCCTTAATGAAGGGGCATTGGCATTGGGCTCCCTGGCGTATCTGGAGCAACTTCACAACCTCTGAAATAAGGAAACTGCCTTTACACTCGGGTGAAAATTTGTGTTTTTTTCTGTAGTTATGCTTTAAACCCTGCGCCCTCCCTCGGCAAGCATTTTGGGGACAGCCTCTCACACCCAGGAAATTGTAAGAATTGGAATGTAAAAAAGGAATTTCGCGACAAGAAGGGCCACCCTTGACTGTACTACAGAGACGAGACTTCCGATCTACAATACCCCTGATATACCCGACACATATTAAGGGCCCATACATCAGGACCCTATAAAGGAGGTTAGGGACCATATTCAAGGCCCATGAAAACCCGAAACCCGAAACCCGAAACCCGAAACCCAAAACCCGAAACCCGAAACCCGAAACCCTAAACCCTAAACCCTAAACCCTAGACCCTAGACCCTGGACCCTCGACCCTAGACCCTAGACCCTAGACCCTCAGACCTTAGAACTCTTCTTCTAACTGGCGGGGCCCTCCTTGCATTCGCATGAAGCCTTTTCACAATCTGCCTTGTCACTCTCCGCTTCAGCCTTCTTGTCATCCTCCGCTTCAGCCTTCTTCTCGTTCTCCCCTTCAGCATTCTTCTCCTCCGCCAACCTTGGGGTTTCAGAGCCCTAAACCCTAAACCCTAAACCCTAAACCCTAAACCCTAAACCCTGAACCCTAAACCCTAAACCCTTGCGTGGTTTAGGGTTCAGGGATCAGCCGGGATCAGGGTTTAGGGTTTAGGGTTCAGGACACGACCTGTCTGCACACCCTTGGGGCAGCAAGGGGACTCTGGTCATCTTGGGTTCGTTTTAGGGTTTAGGGTTTAGGGTTTAGGGTTTAGTTTAGGGTTTAGGGAGCTTCATGAGAGCTGTGAGTTGGGATGTTCCGCCCTTATAGGGTTCCGGGTTTAGGGTTTAGGGTTTAGGGGGCACGATACTCCCCCGTAAGGACTGCTAGTATAAGGGGGAACATCCCAAGCTGCAAGCAGATACCAGCCCAAGCCCTACAACCCAGGCCGATTCGTACGGGTTGATGGCTTTACCTTAGGGTGTGGGGTTTAGGGCCTTGTGTACAAAGTTAGGGTCCCTGCTTGGGTCCGGCATACAGGACAACACCTTGAACAAAAAGGACCCCGAAACAAATTTTGATGTAGAGAGCTGCCCATTTAGGGCTTGGGTCGATGGGATATTTTTGGATTTAGGGATAAGGATGATGAGGATGATGATGATGATGGTTTAGGATTTAATGTGCAAGTTGACAGATACCCCTTGACTGAGGTTTTTTTCCAGGTTTCGGCTGTGATGTTATTGTAGGGTTCTTAAGTCAGGGGGGGGGGTTCATGGCGGCTAAGGGAGCGTTGGGGAGCATTGCGGAACCTTGGGTTGCATACCCCCCCCTGAACCCCCTCCCTTAAGAACCCTAGGGTTTAGGGTTTAGGGTTTAGGGTTCAGCCCGAAACCCTAAACCCTAAACCCCAAACCCTAAACCCCAAACCGCAAACCCCAAACCCTAAACCCTAAACCCCAAACCCTAAACCCTAAACCCTAAACCCTAAATCCCAAACCCTAAGGGTTTAGGGTTTAGGGACCCTGGTTGCAAGGAGCAAGGCTTCCAATGCCTTCTCAAGTTCAGCGAAGGTGGGTCGTTCCTGAAGGAGGCGGAGGGGTGGGTTTTGGGGTTTGGGGTTTGGGGTTTGGGGTTTGGGGTTTGGGGTTTGGGGTTTGGGGTTTGGGGTTTGGGGTTTGGGGTTTGGGGTTTGGGGTTTGGGTTTTGGGGTTTGGGGTTTGGGGTTTGCGGTTTGGGGTTTGGGGTTTGGGGTTTAGGGTTTAGGGTTTAGGGAAAAAGGTTTAGGGTTTAGGGTTTAGGGTTCAGGGAAGGAGGCGAAGGGGAGTTTGTATAAAGACGATGTGTCTTTTACCTGTTGGGGGATGCTTATGCAAGTACTAGGTAAGAGTCTGGGGTTTGGTTGGGAGTGCAAGGCGGTTCGTGCAGCATGGTCTCACACCCCTCAGTACCGAGCTTACGGTTAAGACTTTCCAGCCTTCAACCAAAAACTCATACGTTTAGGGTTTAGGGTTTAGGGTTTAGGGTTCAGGGTTCAGGGTTTAGGGTTTAGGGTTTAGGGTTTAGGGTTTAGGGTTTAGGGTTTAGGGTTTAGGGTTTAGGGTTTAGGGTTTAATACCCTTAAGGGGTAAAAAGGAGGGACAAACCCCCTATATAACTCCCACACTTTACATATAGCTCCTATATACCTAAGTAGCCCCCCAAGGCAGCCAGCCCCTCCCTTGTAAAGGGTTTAGGGTTTAGGGTTTAGGGTTTAGGGTTAGGGTTAGGGTTTAGGGTTTAGGGTTTAGGGTTTAGGGTTTAGGGTAGAGGGTTAAGGGTTTAGGGTTTAGGGTTTAGGGTTTAGGGTTGCTTGATTACCCTTAAGCTCCAGGAGGGCCCAAAATCCTATACACGGGTCAGGGTTAGGGACCGGCTCTAGGGTTTAGGATTGCGGGTTAGGGTTGAAGGTTTAGGGTTTAGGGTTTAGGGTTTAGGGTTTAGGGTTTAGGGTTTAGGGTTTAGGGTTTAGGGTTTAGGGTTTAGGGTTTAGGGTTTGGGGTTTAGGGTTTAGGGTTCAGGGTTTGGGGTTTGGGGTTTGGAGTTTTGGGCTTAGGGCTTAAGCTTCAAGCGCTCGGGCCCAGGGTGCAGGGTTTTTGCCCTTTATGTAGGGTCCTGAGGGTCCCTTAAAAGCCCGAGTAAGGTTCAGGGTTTAGGGTTTAGGGTTTAGGGTTTAGGGTTTAGGGTTTAGGGTTTAGGGTTTAGGGTTTAGGGTTTAGGGTTTAGGGTTTAGGGTTTAGGCAAAGAAAGCCCAGAAGCCAACCCAGTCAACCATAGAACCCTGGGTCCTCAGGCTTGTACTTGTGGCACCTGGGCTGGTTCGAGGGGCTCTGCGACGGCAACTCCCAGATTCGCACTCGCCGTGTTCATGCTTCAAAATGATTAGAATTTACAGCGTTGAGGGTTTTGGGAGTTCTATACAGGGTTTATAGGTTGATAAGCCTCATAGTACTCGAAACCTTGCTCCAAAAACTCGGGCCTTCAGGGATGAATGTTAGGCTTCACTGGGTGGATTGGGCTTTTGGGGGAGGGGGAAGGGGGGGGGAGGGGTTCTAGGGATATATAGGGTTCTAATGAGCCCTAAACCCTAAACCCTAAACCCTAAACCCCAAACCCTAAACTGGCTCAGAAAGCCCTTGGAGCTCGCACCCTACAAGGAGGGGCGCCCGAGTTCGTTGAGAGATGAAGGGTTCAGGGTTCAGGGTTTAGGGTTTAGGGTTGAGGCCCCCAAGTTGGACGAGTAGAGTTCTAAGGGCCCGACTTTGGCTGCAAAGTAGATTTGTAGGGATTGTAGTAGGGGGTACTACAATCCCTAAAAGGGGGATCTTCCCAAGATTATAAGCGAAGCTATGCTCCCTATTAAGGATTGTTAATATAAGGGGGAACATCACAAGATAGAAGCGAAGTTCGACTGGCCCAAAAACCCTAAACCCTAAACCCTAAACCCAAAACCCTAAACCCTAAACCCTAAAACCAAAGTGTTTGGAGATACGTAGAGCGCTAAGGGGGCGCAGTTGGGTCCTGAGCACCAGAAGTGTGGCTTTGAGTCAAGAGGGCCCCTCCTCGCCATGCTGGAGGGTTTAGGGTTTAGGGTTTAGGGTTTAGGGGTTTAGGGGTTTAGGGTTTAGGGTTAGGGTTTAGGGTTTAGGGTTTAGGGTTTAGGGTTCAGGGGTCAGGGTTCAGGGTTCAGGGTTCAGGGTTCAGGGTTCAGGGTTCAGGGTTCAGGGTTCAGGGTTCAGGGTTCAGGGTTCAGGGTTCAGGGTTCAGGGTTCAGGGTTCAGGGTTCAGGGTTCAGGGTTCAGGGTTTAGGGTTTAGGGTTTAGGGTTTAGGGTTTAGGGTTTAGGGTTTAGGGCTTCTGAGATCCCTAGCTAAAGACCTAACCTCCCACAGGCCCGAAACCCCACACCCCACACACCGCCCAACACCCCAACACCCCTGAACACTAACCCTCATCACCAAACCTTATACAACCCCTACTAAACCCCAAGCCCTAGATAGGGCAACCGGATTGGACTTTCAGTGCTGCGGGCTTCGGAGGCTTCTAGGTTTTAAGCGTTAAGGCTAGAGGCTCACAGGGCTCGGTGTTGAGGGCTTGAACCCTGAACCCAAGGCCCTAAACCCTAAACGATAAACCCTAAACCCTAAACCCTAAACCCTAAGGTGTAAACAGGCAAAGCGCTTCTTCATCAACTCGCCGAAGGCTTCCGGCGTCTCCGAAGCCCATGCCGGGGTTTTGCCACGGAACACCTGGGTGCAGGGTAGGGTTTAGGGTTTAGGGTTTAGGGTTTAGGGTTTAGGGTTTAGGGTTTAGGGTTTAGGGTTTAGGGTTTAGGGTTTAGGGTTTAGGGTTTAGGGTTTAGGGTTTAGGGTTTAGCGTTTAGGGTTTAGGGTTCAGGGTTCAGGGTTTAGGGTGTGGGACATGAGTATAGGGTTTAAGGTTCAGGCGCAGATGGTAAACACTAAACCCTCAACCCGCAGCATTTTGGGGCAGGGGTATTTTAATGACGATTACGAACTCTGGTGTCAGGGGGTTCATCGCAAGGTGAGAATCCCCTAAACACTAAACCCTAAACCCGAAACCCTAAACCCTAAACCCTAAACCCTGAACCCTGAACCCCAAACCCTAAACCAGAGGACTGCGCAGCTGGAGGATGCTTAGGGTTTAGGCCACTTTAGGGTTTAGCAGTCAATCCGCCGAGGCCTCACCCCTCATGCCCCCCCCCCCCCCCCGCCCCCCTCCCTCCTCCTCCCACCCTTACCCTCACCCACCCCCCTTACCCTCACCCACCCCCCACCCTCCCCCCCTGCCTCCACCCCTTTTGCTTGAGGGGTGTGGCTCAACTTTACGAACCCTTGAACCTTGAACCCTAAACCCAAGAACCCTAAACCCCAAACCGTGAACCTTGAGCCCTAAGCCCTCAACCCTGAACTAACCCTCAACCCTAAAAATCAAACCATAAAACATAAACCCGGAACCCTAAACCCTAAACCTAACCCTTACCTGGGTCTCCAAAAGACCCTATTACTTTTGGTTGTTTGGAAAAAAACCGGGTTTTTTAGGAAACGCCCGTAAAAAAAACAAACGCCCGTAATTCGAGAAACGCCCGTAATTCCGAGATCGGGGAGGATTAGGATTTTACGGGAAACGCCCGTAATTCCGAGACCGGGGAGAATTAGGATTTTACCGGAAACGCCCGTAATTCCGTGATCGGGGAGAATTAGGATTTTACCGGAAACGCCCGTACTTGCAAAATCGGGGAAATGAGAATTCGGCATAATAAAATGTACCAATACAACCCACCAAGCACCAAGCTTATAGTGAAGCCTGAACCCTGTCCCCTTCCAGCTCCTGCAAGGTTGAAGGGTTTAGGGGTTTAGAGAGGGAACACAGGAATGCTCCGGCGAACCCAACTGTAAAATCCGACCCACAATCCTTCTCAAACCTTTCCCGAAGCCCTGTATAGACCAACGATATATGGACCTGCCCAAGCGACACTTATCAGGAGACTTGATAACCCCGGACCCCAGAGACCCTAAGCCTCAGCCAACCTTTCTCGAAGCCCTGTATAGCACAACAATATAGGTTATTCTGAGTCTTTAACACCAACCCTGCCGACCCCCAAGCACAAGCGACACTTATTATGAGAAGACGAAACAAACCCCAGACCCTAAGCCTCAGGACTTGCAGGGTTTATAGGTTGGGGTGGGGTTGGGGTATAACGGTTCTGCCACACGACCGTATATGAGGAGACCCTGTAGACAAACCCATATAAGCCCTATTCACCATATAAGCTCCAGCCAGGACTTCCGAGGGGTTTGGGGTATAGGTGTGGGTGGAAATTGGACCGGATTTGTTAACCTCATTTTTCGTTCCCTTGCCACGACAGTTGCGAAGTTGGACTGTTTTTTCCAGCTGCTAGGATCGCTAGGATCGGCAATAGCAGCCCAGATGCCCGTAATCTTTATTAAACGCCCGTAAAAACCCGTAATTCGCCCGTAAACTTGTTGATTTAGGCTTTCCGTGGGGTTTCCGTGGGCCCTTATGGAAAGAATCCACGCAAAAACGCCCATAAAAAACCGTAAAAAAGCCGTAAAAAACCGTAAAAAAACCGTAAAAATCCATAATTGGGACTGGTGCGGAAAGATCACGGAAAGGCCTTAGGCTCTGTGATGCCTTGAAAAACTCTCAGATCCAACAGCTCAGAACATAGAACCCATAATTCCACGGAAAGCTGTGAACTCCCTACGGTAAACACGAAATCTACGGAAAACCCCCTGAAGTCTACGGAAAGCCCCCTGTTTCCGTGGGCCCCTACGGAAAGAATCCACGCATAAAAACGCCTATCAAAAACCGCGAAAAAAACGGTAACAATCCATAATTGGGACTGGCGCGGAAAGGTCACGGAAAGGCTTTAGGCTCTGTGATGCCTTGAAAAAACCTTCAGATCCAACAACTCATGCAGCCCACCCCTCGAAACATAGAACCCATAATTCCACACGGAAAGCTGTGAACTCCCTACCTGAAATCTACGGAAAGCTGCCTGAAATCCCCAAACCCCTGAAACTGAAGCTTGACCTACAATCCAGAGGACCCCTAAACTCTAAAGCCCTCAAACCCTAAGCCCATCAAGACCTAAACCCAAAAAGGCCTTAAAACCCTAGAAGCCTAAAACCCTTGCAAGAACCCTAACACCCTATAAAACCCTACAAAACCTGCAGGCTTTATGGCCAGGCCGGCCCAGGAAATTCCAAAAAACCCTTTCAAAGCAAATCCCCAAAAAACCTCAATGGCCAAAATGGGGTCCCAAAATGCTTGAGGTTTTGAGCAGGGTGGGGTCCCAGGGGTCTTTTAGGAAGCTTGGGTTAGCAAAATCCCTGCAGGCTTCGGGTGAAGGGCTTATATAGGGCTTTGGGATGATAAGGTTTTGAGGGGCTAAGGGCTTGTTGTTTTTGGCATATTCAGCCCTGTTTGTTTGGATGAACCCGGAAACCCTAAACGCCCACAAAACCCCTAAACGCCCATAATTCTGCACCAATCCTCACAAACCACTAAACGCCCATAATTATCCGTAATTTCAAGAGCCAAAAGCAGAACGCCCATAAATTTCCTAAACGCCCGTAATTCCCCCTAAACGCCCGTAAAAAACCCGTAAAAAACCCAACGACCAAAAATAATAATTGGGTTGTCGGGGTTCCAGGTATTGCTTGGGGTCCAGCGACTTGGGCGCTGCGGAATCACCATGATCACGCGGATGCGCTGGGCCGGGCCGAGGCGGGTCGCGTAGCGTTAAAATTACAGTCCTTGAGTATCCCACGCCCTAAGCCCTAAAATCCTTGAAGCCCAAAAGCCCTCAAACAACCGGAAAAAAAACAAAACAAACAAACATCCCTAAAAAGAGCAGAAACACCTGTGGAGTCGAACTGTCAAGGTGCAAGAACCTCAACCCTTGCAACCCGGAAGCCCTAAAGGCTTTATAGGGCTTAGGGTTTAGGGTTTAGGGTTTCGGATTTGGGACTTAGGGTTTAGGGCTAAGCACGCACCAAGCCAACGAAACACAAAGCTTCCATTGCCAACTCAGTGGCGGTTATCACGATCTCGGCGGCAATTCGAGTTCAGTGATTAGCAAACTAGGATGGCTCTTACAGTTTAGGGCTTAGGATTTAGGGTTTAGAGCCCTCTGAACACATTCCTGAATATGACCCTCTTAAACCCAATGAGGGAAAGTATAAAATGTCCTGAAGGCCTACCGAGCAAAAGAGCTAAGCCCTGAGCCTAAGCCCTAAGGCTAAAACCTTCAACCCTACGCACGGTCGGTTTCGCAGTTGTGTAGTTGTTCAATGTTGGGAGACCCAAAACCCTAGACCCTAAATCCTAAACCCGAAACCCTGAACCGGAAAGATTTGAAGAAATAGCTTGGGAGGGGACGGAACCTTTACTTCACTAGTGCGGGTCTGAGGTTTAGGGTTTCGGGTTAGGGTTTGAAGGTTAAGCGTGCTAGCTACAGCTAAGGGGAGCCCATTCTCATACTACCCTGCACCCCAAAACCGAGACCCTGATCTCTCCACTTGCAAGAACGCGGGCCCCTCCTTCAGTAGAGGTGCTTGTTTCACAAAGTGGTTTGGTGCAGTTCAATAAACCCAAAACCCTAAACCCTAAACCCTAAAGCCCTACGTAACACCCAAGCAAGAGCAACTCGACGATGCACAGCCCAAAATCTAGAGACCCCTGAGCCACAACAGGGTTCAGGGTTTGGGGTTTAGCGCTTCGGGGCCTAGGGTTTCAAGGCTTCGGGTGCACTTGAAGGTTCATGGGACTTAATAACCACTTATAACTGTACTTATAACCCTACTTATAATTGGGATAACCCCTATAAGGCCCTTTAGGGGTATTGTAAGTAGGGTTATAAGTACAGTTATAATTGGTTAGTAAGTCCCATGAACCTTCAAGTAGGGGTGTATGTATGTTGTAGGGCTCTCGGGGTCGCGGGGCTTGCGAGCTGAGGGGCCCGAAGGTGTAAGGGTTTAGCTGTTAAAAGAGCTCCGCCTACCTGCAAAACCGTAAGTGAAGGAACAGCCCTTGTACCAGGATTCTTGGTTTCTGGTTTAGGGTCTGCGAGAAATACCCTGGAGCGACTGGGTGAAGCCTGAAAATCCCGGAGCGACCTCCAACTCCAAATGGTTCCCAAACCCTGCATAGGCTCGCATTTGACTCCAACACATGAACCCTAAACCCCCACGACGAAGTCCCACGGTCTTTCTGACTGAGGAGTACAAAAGACAAGACATGTCATGACAAGCGAAAGCAAGAACCAATATGCATGTAGGCCCTGGACCCGACACCCTGCGACCCACACCCTCCCGAACCGGGAAAACCTGCGCAGCTCCTCCCGTGGGTTAGGGTTTAGGGTTGTTTTGGGTTTAGGACTCAGGGTTTAAAGTTTAGGTTTTGGGGTTTAGTGTTCAGGGTTGAGCCTCAAATCCTCAACCCAAAACATCCCTAAGCCCTTCATCCTGCAGTTTGGGCAAAGGCATCGAAACCCGTGGTCTTCGCATCCCAGGAGCTTGTCCTGGGTTTTTCCCCTGATAGCAGCACTTCCCATGGAATGCCTGCCCACGTTGGGAGTCTTAGGGGGTTTGAGGTTCTGGGTTTAGAACTACTCGACCCAAAAGTAGCCTAGGAGAAAAAACCGTGCCCTAAATACGAAGACCTAAACCTTTGTGGTTTGAAGGGCTTATACGGGAGCCAGAAGTCTAACAAAAAGAATAAGGGCCTACTCTGGGTTCTAGACTAAGGACACAACATCCCCGTCCCTATGTGAGGGCTGTTCTATATCCTTCTGCGACGCTTTGGCCTTCGTTGTCCCCTGCCGACCCTTCGCCTTGAAGCGACGGCTCCGGGGTGAAGATATCAAGCTTCAACCTTTCTTCTTTAGGCCAGCCTTACCGCAAGAAGCAAACGACCGACCCAAGGCACAAGTAGAGTCGTGTGTCAAGTACCCACGGTGCCGGGCGGGCGATCGCGCACTTGAGAACCCTACTTGCCAACATGCTCCTGCCCCCCCGCGTCCCCGTGAACTTCCTTCCCCGGCAGTTTAGGGATTTACGGTTTCGAGCCTCGAGTTCAGGGTTAGGCCGCACAACGGTGGCATTTTCCTGACTCCCAAACCTGCTCAAGCGTGAGAAAGCTGCTCAGAATCAGCTTGACAGCATCGCTAAGAGCAAGCTCGTGTAGAACTTGCGCGAGCTTGCTCCCGCCCGAAAGGTGTGAAGGGAATGTCACGACAGAGCTTTCGGTAATCTACCTCGCAATCATGTCAGAAGTGGAAGAAGCCGCCATGAAGAACAACCCTCATATACCCTTTTCGGCATTAAGGGAATGCAGGGTTTGTTTTGACAGCCTTTGGGATTCGAGGTTCAGGGCAGCGTTTAGGACTTGGGCTTTCAAAGCACCCGCATGTAGAACCACCCCAACTGAACATACAAAACTTGGATGTTCTTTTGCCTCAGTAAGTCTATTTCATATCCCCAAGCCCAACTATAGTACCCATAACCAAACTTGCTAGCCCTACGTACTAAATCAAAGGGGCTTCCAAGTATTGTACCAGCATTTTGAGCCTGATAAGCGCCAGGGTTCAGGTTTGGAGTCTGCTGGTTCAGGCGGCATTAGGGTTGTCTGCGGTAGGGTCTAAACCTTAAGCCCTATCTGAAAACCCTAAACCTGCAACCACGCAACCTTGGGTGTTTACGGTGGAGGGCTTAGAGGCCCCCCAGGTTTATCTAGAAAAGCATTGGAAGCCATTTTCCTACAACAACATGGCCCGGATGCGCGGGGACGAGAGCGCCGTGTAGCTTGAGACTTAGGGTTAGGGTTTAGGGGTTTCAGGTTGCCAAAAGCCTACTGTCAAGCCTCCCAAGCAATGACGCCGAAGGCCCAGACGTCGGCGGCTTGCAACAAGACCTCAGATGTGGGTTCCGGCTAGACCCTAAACCCTAAACCCGCACTGGCAGCCAGAAGCTTGCTTGCACACTTACACCATCCGTCCAGTCGTCTGTCGGGTTCCGGGCAAAACCATAGGGGAACCTTTATATAACCCTGAAAGACCCTCTCAAACCCAATGGTGAAGACTTTCAGAACCCTTCGAAGAAGGTAAGTGACCTTGTTGGACCATGTAACTCCCTAAATACCCTAAACCCTAACCCTAAACCCTCAGGTACCATGTAAATTTCCTTGGATTCGAATTTGTTCAGGGTTCGGACTGCTTCGACAAGCGTCGCCACCGTCTGGATCCATGAGTTCCGGCGGCATGTGCGTGATGGTACCAATGTCCTCTGGGGTGTAGGGTGTAGGGTGTAGGGTGTAGGGTGTAGGGTGTAGGGTGTAGGGTTTAGGGTCCATAAGCCGTAAACCGTAAACCCGGTTTCTAGGGCTTTGGGCTTGGGCTGGCCTTTGCTTACTCACTGTGTGGTTAATCATCGTAACCTATATGTGCGTAAATATAAATAAATACATAAATAAAAAAAACAAATAAAATACATAAATAAACAAATACACATATATGTATATGTATATATATATATATAGCAGTGTATTCAGGATATGAGAACAAACGAGCGGGGTTTAGGGTTTAGGGTTTAGGTTTAGGGACTAATTGCAAGTACATTGTAACGAAAGAAGTAGCTTTGAGTCATGAAGACATGCTTCGTGCACGTTGGCAAAACAAAAAGGCCAGACTTCGCCGCAGCCAAGCTACACGGAAATGGGGGCTGATTGAAATTCATGGCCCTGGTTTGGCTCTCTATTGCGGCGCATTCCTTGTTGTGTGACGCCTAACCCTCTTGAAGTCAAAAGTTAGGTCCCAAGAATGAATCAATGCCCAAATCCCAGATACCTGGTAAACCCTACACCCTGAACCCTAAACCCTAAAGCCGAACCGAGGAAAAAGAGAGGGTGCCCTTCCTCAACGGAGTTTATAAGGAGAACGTAACTCCTTCGTGAGGGTTCGCCTGGGCATCATCGAGTTTAGAGTTGAGGTTTGGGGTTTAGGGTTTAGGGTTCTAGCTTTTGAGGCCCAATCACTCCCATTTGTTAATAAATTAGGCTTCTAGGGCTTAGGGTGTTTGGGGTTGAGGGTTTTAAGGCCAGCCGGTCCCGAAATCCTAAACCCTAAGCCCAGGTCTAGGGCTTGGGATCCTAAACCATAAACCCTAAACCCTAAACCCTAAACCCCAAACCCCACTCTTTAACCCCCCGAAACGCCTCCCCATCCCCCAATGTGCCTGTGTGGGCAGTGCTTTGCCACTTGCGCAGTAGCGAGCGAAGCCGAAGTCCGCCTAGCAGGCAATTTAGGGTTTAGGGTTTAGGGTTTAGGGTTTAGGGTTTAGGGTTTAGGGTTTAGGGTTTAGGGTTTAGGGTTTAGGGTTTAGGGTTTGAGGTTTGAGGGTTTAGGGGTTTAGGAGTTTAGGAGTTTAGGGTTTAGGGGCTTAGGGGTTTAGGGTTTAGGGTTTGAGGTTTGTGGGTTTAGGGGTTTAGAGGTTTTAGGCTAATAGGGGTTTAGGGGTTTAGGGGTATTTAGGGGCTTAGGGGTTTAGGGGTTAGGGGGCCTATAGCTTGTCGGGTATTTCCCTTAAGTAGAGTTCAGGCAAGGTGCACTAGGATTAAAGACTTCGGGACTTAGAGAAGCTCTGCCGGAAGCTGGCGTCAGAAGCCAGAACAACCCATACACCCTAAACCCTAAACCCTAAACCCTAAACCCTAAACCCTAAACCCTAAACCCTAACCCCTAACCCCTAACCCCTAACCCCTAAACCCTAAACGCTCAACCCTAAGGCCGATGTGGGTGTGTTGACGGGTGTCCAGGTGGGCGGTTTGAGGTTTTGAGAATGGGGATGAAACGAAACCCTGAACCCTAAACCCTA
Source organism: Symbiodinium natans (assembly GCA_905221605.1). Lineage (NCBI taxonomy): Eukaryota > Dinophyceae > Suessiales > Symbiodiniaceae > Symbiodinium > Symbiodinium natans. The sequence continues at coordinate 1,030,938 of CAJNDS010000668.1, forward strand.
AACCCTAAACCCTAAACCCTGAACTCCGGACCCTAAACCCCAAACCCTAAACCCTAAAACCTGAACTCCAAGCCCTATAAATACACACACACACACACACACACACACCTACCTACACACACCTACACACACCTACACACACCTAAACGAAGCGAGGGGCGATTTTGGCCGCGAAGCCCTTAGGCCGTTCCTTGGTTGAGGGCCGCAAGCCCTACTTGGAGGTTCATGGGTAGGTATAAGTAGGGTTATAACTCTGGTATCTATACTTACAACCCTCTGTCGGGTACATATAGTAGCCCTACTCGTACCCTAAACCCTAAACCCGAAACGGCCCTAAACCCTAAACCCCTAAACCCCTAAACCCCTAAACCCCTAAACCCCTAAACCCCTGAACCCCTAAACCCCTAAACCCCTAAACCCCTAAACCCCTAAACCCCTAAACCCCTAAACCCCTAAACCCCTAAACCCCTAAACCCCTAAACCCTAAACCCTACACCCTAAACCCTAAACCAAAAACCCACCCTCAAACCCTCAAACGCCCATACTCTTAGTTTGGGTCTACGTGGCCTTCACTGCCAGTACTCCACAGCCCTGGAATTCGAAGGTGTGTTTCTAGACTTGGTGTTTGCTTTAGGGTTTAGGGTTTAGGGTTTAGGGTTTGGGGTTTAGGGTTTAGGGTTTGGGGTTTGTTGTTTAGGATTTAACCCTCACCTCCTTAGTCCAGAAGTCCCAAACCCAGGACAGCTATGCAGGATACCAGCAAGCCAACGAAACCCTCAACCAGTTCTACTGTCTCTGCCTTCTAGTCTCAGTCACAAGAAGGTCCTGCATTCGGAACAAGCAACCCCGTATCAACTGTGGAATATACGAACGGAAATGGAAGGAGGAAACTAGCAAACAAAGCAAAGGATCGTCCCATTCCGACTATCTATCTCGTCCACCCACTTTCCGACACCCTGGACCCTAAACCCTAAACGAGCCCGTGAATGCAGAGCCCAGACGCCGGCGTGCACTTCTCGCTGCTGATCAGCACATTCCGGCCAGTCAGGTCGGCATGGATGATCCTTGGGTTTCGGAGTCAAGGTGAAGGGTAAAGGGTTAAGGGCTTGGGGTTGTAGTATGGTAGGTAAGGAAGGTCCGAGGGGGACGTGCCCTTATAGAGTTATGTAGGGTTTAGGGTTTAGGGTTCAGGGTCGACGGTTTGGGGGTTCAGGGTGTGGGTCAGAGAGGAGCAGGGGCATCCTCGGGATGATGTTCAGATGTATTGAAGCCTGAGACCCTAGAGCAGCTTGGCTAAACCCTACTACCCGGCCCGAACCCTAAACCCTAAAACCTAAACCCTGAGCCGCATGTCTGTCTGCCCTTTGGTGTCGTTGATGCAGGCCAAGCTTGTTCTTGCTTGTCTCCCTCACTCTCCCTTCGTGCAGGGTCGGTGCTTCTGCTCTTTATTTGGTTGAAGCTTGTCTCCCCCTATCTCATTCGCATCCCTTCATGTCATGTGCCGTCGACTTGGGTAACGCCAGGGATTTCCTGGGCCATCGTTGCTGGTGAATGCCTCGGCCTTCGGTCTCAGCTTGTCTCCCCCGATCTCGCTTCATGATACATCGGTGTGGATGA
>CAJNDS010000668.1:1037554-1082554 GCA_905221605.1 Symbiodinium natans
AGCCTGATTCACAGCCCAAAAGAGTTTTAGGGTTTAGGGTTTAGGGTTTAAGGTTTAGGGTTTAGGGTTAGGGTTTTTTAGGGCGTAAGGCTTAGAGATTAGGGGTTAGCGTCTTGAGCCAAAGGTCCTCTCCCCCCAACCCCCTCCAAAGCTCAATCCTGTACTCGTCCCGAAACCACACTCCTTCAAGCAAGCGTTGATGTTTTGGGATTGGATTTGCAGGGCCTTTGGCCTTGGGATCAGAGTGCCTTTGGCGTCTTTTGGCTTCCCGATCTTCCCTCATAACCTCATCATATGCGCCCTCTTAAAACCCAAAATCCCTAAACCCTAAACCCTAAACCCTAAACCCTAAACCCTAAACCCTAAACCCTAAACCCTAAACCCTAAACCCTAAACCCTAGACCCTAAACCCTAAACCCTAAACCCTAAAGACACGCCGAATGCAAAGCCATGCTGCGCCCCCCACGGTTTCTTGGGCATCTAACAAATCCGAACCCGAAGGCCCTCGACTCTAACTTAGGGTTTAGGGTTTAGGGTTTAGGGTTTAGGGTTTAGGGTTTAGGGTTTAGGGTTTAGGGTTTAGGGTTTAGCGTAACCCCTCTCTCGGGCCGTGACCCCCGGTAAACCCTAGGCCCCGCAACCCAAAACAAAAGGTCACTGCAGCTTCGAGGCCTTTGGGTCTAGAATGTGCAGGGCTAAGGGGCATTTTAGGGCAAGATTGGCTTTCCATTCATCAGCTAGGCACTCCCTAAGCCCTAAACCCTAAACCCTAAAGCCTAAAGCTTAAAGCCTAAAGCCCTAAACCCTGAACCGCTGCCAGGCCTTGCAAGCCACGGCAACCTCACTCCATTCTGGGTTTCGGGTTTACGGTTTAGTGCTGATTTGGGCAAGCAATTCAAAATCACCTTCCCCCCCCCCCCCGCCACAGCCCTTGTAGAAATATCTCTTCTGGTGCTAGCTCCTTCTGGTCTCACAGAGGTTTAGGTTTAGAGGGAGCGGAAAAAGAGATCACGTACAGTACCCCATGCTATTTTTTCCCCAAGTTTTGACACCCGAAACCCAACTACAGTCCTGGACCATAAGCCTTTCAGGCATTCAGTCAGGACCCCCCAAGCACCCAACCCCATGCACTGGAAATCATCCTTGACACGGCTAGACAGCCCCAGAGCCCCTTCTTTTCAGATATGAAAGGCTTTTTGGTTTCAGGATGCAACTTATTTAGACATGGAGAGCCCGAAAACCAGAATAAACCCTGAAAAAGGTATATTCCTTACTCGAGAGGCTCTGTGTCCCTAAACCCCAAACCCCCTAACCCGAAACTCTAAACCCTAAACCCTAAACTCCAAACCCTCTAAACACGAAACCCTAAGCAAAAGGCAGAGGCTCCCAAATCAAGACCCCCCCACTGTCAGGTTCCCAGCAGCATTGCGGCAAAAAACTCAAGGCCCCCAGAGGGCCCGATACCCCTTAATTAAGGAATATACACCCTAAAACCTAAACCCGAAACCCTAAACACTAAACCCTACAACCCTAAACCATAAAGGTGCCCATGTTGTGACTTAAGGTTTACACTTACTAGCCCAGTAGCCATATTATAATGGTGCCCTTTTGCTTGGCTAGCTACTTACTTCATAAGGGAAGCCAGAAACCCCCCCACCCCCCCCCCCCCCCCCCCCAAAAAAAAAAAAAAAAAAAGTAAAGGGTAACACTGGGCTACCAAGTACTCCGTATTTGAAGGGGGTATTCAGGGCTCCCTGGGTTGAGGCCACGAGAACAAAGGGTGGGTGTTCAGGGTCTTTGTATAGTGGGTTTAGAGGGTTTAGGGTGGGGTGCTTCGGGTGCTTCGGGTGTTTGGGGTGTTTGGGTGTTTCGGGCGTTCAGGGTGTTTCGGGCGTTTAGGGCGTTTAAGGTGTTTAGGGTGTTTCGGGTTTTAGGGCATTCGGGTGTCTCGGGTGTTTTCGGGTGCTTGGCGTGTTTAGTGCTTTGGGTGTTTGCGTTTGGGGCTATAGAGCCTATGGGAGCCTGAATGTGTTGACCTGGGCTGGCCTGCAAGTAAGGAGCGAAAGCAACAATTTAGGATGTGGGGTGCAGGGGCACTTATCTACCTTCCGGTCCCGTTGGTGGCCCGAAGCCCCGAAGCCCAAAACCCAAAGAAAGGGTTGAGGGTTTGGGGCTTGGGGTTTAGGGTCTAGAGTAAACCCTAACCCCTAAACCCTAAACCCTCAACCCTAAACCCTAAACTCTGAACCCTGAACCCTGGGTTTCGGGTTTAGGGTGCTAGAAGGCCCAGGATGCCAGTCAGGTGCCAGAACTGCTAAATATCGCAGGCCCTCGCCCCTAATGGCCCCACTTGGAGGTTCAGGGTTTGGGGTTTAGTAGGGTTTAGGGTTCAGGGTTTGTTGGGTACTGTGGTTGTTTCGTAAGGTTCATGGTTTGGGGTCTGGGGTTCAGGGTGTAGGTTTTAGGGTTGTTAGAAGTAGGGTTCTACGTATTGTAGCTATACTTATGACCCTATTTAGGGTCCTTGTAACCCTACTTCTAACTACGCATGAACCTCCAAGTAGACCCTCAACCCTGAACCCTGATTGGCCTACAGAGCCCAAAACCTCTTAACTCAGGAATACATGCCTTAGACTAACCCTGAGGGTGTATTGGAGTGAACCCCTAAACCATGACGGTTAGCCGTCAGCAGTCCCTCCACGTCGTGGCTTTGCAGAGTCATAGACTCTATCCTAAACCCTAAACCCTAAACCATAGGCCGCCCGCGCCAGGCGGCGGCCGGTACAACTGAACGCTACCGCTTCGAGATCTGCTTGCTTTGCCAAGCAGATCGAGTTTGCCACACCTGATGCATCCCTGCTAGCCATTGGGCACAATGTAATAATCGATTAACCCTAAACCCCCGACGCGCCACCCCGGTGGGGGAGGCCAGGGTTGCCCCCGCCAGAGTTGCCCCCGCCAGAATTTCCCCCGCCAGGGTTGCCCCCCACCAGGGTCCCACCAGGGTTGCCCCCGCCAGGGTTGCCCCACCAGGCTTTGCCCCCGCCGGGGTTGCCCCACCTAGAGTTCCCCCCACCAGCGTTGCCCCCGCCATGGTTGCCCCTGCCGAGGGTTGCTTCCGCGAGGGTTGCGGTTGCCCCCCTCAGGGTTGCCCCCGCCAGGGTTGCCCCCGCCAAGGGTTGCCCCCACCAGGTTTGCCCCCCCCAGGTTTGCCCCTGCCAGGGTTGCCCCCACCAACATTCCCCCACCAGGGTTGCCCCCACCAGGGTTGCCCCGCCAGGGTTGCCCCTGGCATTGTTGGTTCCGTTAGGGTTGCCCTGCCAGTTGCGCCCAAAATTCCTTTCCAACTTTCCAGGTCGCTCTCCGCACAGTCGCCCTCGCCAGGGTGACAGGGTTGCCCCCACCAGGGTTGCTCACATTTGCCCGGCAGGGTTGCCCCCGCCAGGGTTGCCCTTGTGAGGGTGTTCCCTCAGGGTTGCCCCCGCCAGAATCTCCTTTGCAAGATTGCTCTAAACAGGTTGTTGCGCCCGCCAAGGTTGCCCCAGCCTTGGCGCCATGTCGCCTACTTGACGGCCCTCCCAGACCACCTGGTCCTCCTCACACGCTTGCGAGGCTTCCTCCTCCTTCTCTATGAAGGAACCACAAGCTCCCTGCCAAAGTACTCTATTATTCTGCCAGGGTGCCGGCAATGTTGCCCTCGCCAGGGTTGTTGGTTGCGCCAGGGTTGCGCCTGCCAGGGTTGCCCCCCCCGTTCCCTCCATCTCATGGCTCGCGTTGGAAAAACCGACACGGGGCTTGCCCTGGCTTTAGCTATGGTTTTGAGGGTGTCTTCAACACAGTAGTTTGGATCCAGGACCGCGATGGGGGGAGAGTTGAGCCTTGAGAGGGGCCCCCTGCCCCCCCCCACCCCCCGCCAGGGTTGCCCCCGCCAGGCCAGGTTGCCCCCACCAGGGTTGCCCCCGCCCCCACCAGCCAGGGTTGCCCCTGTCAGGGCCCTGGCAGGGTTGCCCCCGCCAGGGTGGTTGCCCTATGCCAGGGCCGCTCTCCGCAGGGTTGCCCTCGTTGCCTCCGTGAGGGTTGTCCCTGCCAGGGTTTCCCCCGCCCCCTCCCCCTTCAGGGTTGCCCCCGCCACCAACCCCGGCACCATGTCGCCTACTTGTGCACCCTTCTCAGTGACGGCCCTCCCAGACAACCTGGTCCTCCTTGCGCGCTTCCAAGCCTTCCAGGAAGGAACCACAAGCTTTCTGCCAAAGTACTCAATGTTGCCCTCGCCGGGGTTGCACGCCAGGGTTGCGCCTGCCAGGGCTGCCCCCGCCGCATTCCCTCCATCTCATCCGGGTTATTCCGGAGTCCTGCGACCAACATGGCTCGGGTTGGAAAAACCGATACGGGGCTTGCCCTGGCTTAGCTATGGCCTTGAGGGTGTCTTAAACACAGTAGTTTGGATCCAGGACAGTGTAGGCTCAAGCAACAGCAGCAGTACGTCCCATCCCGGCCATCGGGGAGAGTGGAGGTGAAAAGCCCCCTTGATAGGGGGGTGGGGGGTAGACCGCACTAAACCCGAAAAAGGCGGTAGTTTGGGTGGTTGGGGTGGGATCCGCTGCACCGAGGCGGCCCGACCCGCCACCACTCCCTGGCGCGGGTCGGGACCGCGGCACTTTGGAACACCCTAAACCCTAAACCCTAAACCCTAAACCCTCGGCATAAATTCAGATTTGCAGCTCCATCCTTCGTCGTGGCTCGGTATGCTTTCCTGGACTGACTGTCTGGCCCAACGTTTAGGGTTTAGGGTTTATAGGGTTTAGGGTTTAGGGTTTAGGGATTAGGGATTAGGGTTTAGGGTTTAGGGTTTGGGGTTCAGGGTTTTGAAGTTTGGGAGTAAACTTTACACTGTCCTTAAAGGATCAAACATCGGAGCTTACGCTCAAAAACAACGAAACCTTACACCCTGAACAACTAAAGCCCCTCGAGCACTAAACCCGAACCCAAAATCTTTTGTAGGGTTCTTCAGGTTTAGGAGGTCGTTCAAAAGGTCCTTTGAAGGGATGGACCAGGCGAAGAGGGGAGTCCTTACAACAATTGGGGGACATTGACCAGCTACCATATTTTAGGGTCCCTAAGGGCGAGGCGGGTTCAAGGGCGGCATGCAACCCAAGGTTCCCTAATACTCCCAAAGGCTCCCAAAGCTTCCCTAAGGTTTCCTAGGTACCTACCCGCCATGAACCGCCCGCCCTCACGAGCCCGATAATCCTAAGCTCCTGAAGCCAGAACCCTAAACCCTAAACCCTAAACCCTAAACCCTAAACCCTAAACCCTAAACGTACCTCCAAGTGGCAACCTGCACACTAGGGCTTGAGACTTAGCAAGGGAAAATTTGCAGTTTAGGGTTTAGGGTTTAGGGTTTAGGGTGCTTGACGCCTAAACCCTGAACACGAAGATGCTCATGAGTTCGGCGCGCCCCTCAATGCCGTGTCGGGTTGCGGGCTCAGGCCCTGGACACCCGCACGCCCAACTAAACAGCGCAAACCTACCCGAAACCCTAAACCCTAAACCCTAAACCCTAAACCCTAAACGCCTAAACCCTGGGCTTCCCAAACTTGAAACCCCTGGAAAAAGGAAAACAACAAAAACAAGAAACAGACAAGTCCCATGTAATCCCTTTAACCCTAAACCCTAAACCCTAAGCCCTAAGCCCTAAAACCTAAACCCTAAGCCCTAAACCCTAACCCTAAACCAGAAGCCCAAAGCCACGGTAAACGCAAGGCCGGGTCACCCGAAGCTTCCGCCACCCAAGAGAGGCCCGAGCTCGAGTACGCCGTTTAACCTGGCCGATGGGTTTAGGGTTTGGGGTTTGGGGTTAGGGGTTTGGGGTTTAGGGGTTTGGGCTTGAATCTTCTCGGGTACAGGGTTTAAGTTCTAGGGTTTAGGCTGTAAGGTTGAGGGATGTTAAATTGCATTCTTGTACGCGTAGATTCGGCCCAAGATGCAGATCACCCCCGCCCCATCTTACGCGGGTTTGGGCTTGAAGTTGGCTTGGTTTAATGCACTTTTTGGGACCTGGTGTTAAGCGTTTAAAGTCTATCTCATCCGAGGAGCATTTTGGGAAGCGTACAAATGCCCTACTCGACCCAAGAGTAACCTAGGTACAAAAAGGGGTGCCCTTGTTGGTTTAAAGGGGCTTAGAAGGGAACGTAAGCCCTACATATAGGGAATAAGGGCCTACTCCCGGTCCCAGCCCAAACCCTGCATAAGCCCTGCTCCTGTAGGCTCAACTCAGGGTTTTAAGGGTTTGGGGTTTAGGGTTTAGGGTAGGGTTTAGGGTTTAGGGTTTAGGGTTTAGGGTTTAGGGTTTAGGGTTTAGGGTTTAGGGTTTAGGGTTTAGGGTTTAGGGTTTTGTTCACAGTTCACAGTCCAGGGTTTAGGGCTCAGGGTGCAGGGGTTTAGGGGTTTAGGGATTTAGGTGTTTAGGGGTTTAGGCATGGAGGGGTTTAGGGGTTGAGGGTTTCGGGGGCTTAGGGTTTGTAGCGCCCTGAGCCCTTCTTCCCTACGGCAAGTCCACCAGCTCCGATGTCTTGTGCCGATGTCCCTTAGGAACGCCGACACTTTTGCAGGTCAGGAAGCTGGACGAAGCAACCCCAACCCTTAGACCCTCGAACCCAACCCTATACCCTAACCCCTCAACCCCTCAACCCCTCAACCATCCTGAACCATCCTGAACCATCCTCAACCATCATCCTGAACTATCCTAAAGTATCCTAAACCCCTCAATCCCTAAACCCCGGAACCGCGATGCGGGGGTTTGGGGGTGGGGGGGTCCAGGGGGGTTTAAGGGTGGGGGTAGGAGGGGGGCTGAGGCGGGGTTTAGGCGGTTTAGGGGATTGAGGGAGCCCCGCACAGCAAGTAAGACCACACTGCTGCGAAGGAGCTTCGGCGGAAGGGGGTAATCGCCGAACATGCTGCTCCAAGTGCCACTAAGTGAGCCTGGGCACATTCAGGGCTCAGGGTTTAGACTAGAGAAAACCCAATCTCTAACCTCACCACCAAACCCTAAACCCAAAACCCTAAACCCCAAACCCTAAACCCGAAACCCCAAACCCTAAACCCTAGAACCCAAAGCCCTCAATCCCCAACCGGAAGAGGGTCAGGCGATCCGAATTGTAGGCCTTAATTTGGGTCCCCTGTTATACTTGGAGGTTCATGAGACTTAATAACCACTTATAACTGGGCTTATAACCCTACTTATAATAGGGCTAACCCTATTATAAGTAGGGTTCTAAGTACAGTTATAAGTGGTTAGTAAGTACCATGAACCTTGAAGTAGCCTTATATACACTATACATAATCTAGTCCCGGAAGTAACCTAGGAAGAAAAAGGGTGCCCTTTTTGGTTTTAAGGGGAGTACAAGGGAGCCCCAGACATAAAAAAAAGGGAAAAAGGGGCCTACTCCCGGTCCTAGTAGCCCTAAACCCTAAACCCTAAACCCTAAACCCTAAACCCTAAACCCTAAGCCCGGTCCTAGTAATAAGGGCCCATACTTCGGATCCCTTTAAATCCCTTCACACAAGGGTAAGGGACCATACTGACCAAGGGCCCATGGTTTAGGGTTTAGGGTTTAGGGTTTAGGGTTTAGGGTTTAGGGTTTAGGGTTTACGTCCCAGGGGTTTAGGGAGGCGTCGAGGCATCACCACGTCCTGTAACAGGGAGGTCTTGAAGGGACTGTGGCTGAAAAGGGCCTTTTCAGGAAACATCTAGGGATGCAGAACTCCGTTTAGGGCTTAGTGTTTGTTCGTCAGGAGACTTTAGAAACCTCTTTCTCCTTAGCCCGAGAGCGAAGCCCCCAGCCACCAACACCCTAAAGCCTAAACCCTAAACCCTAAACGACTCTCCTCTGTAGGAGTTCCTTCGGGCCTGGGCCCACAACTTTTAAACCCCCGCGGCCCGAAACCCTAAGCCCCAAACCCTGAACCCTGATGGTGATGAACGGACGAACCCTAAAATCCTACAGAACGAAACCCTAAACCCTAAACCCTAAAAACGCACGGGCAAGGGTTGTCAAGGTTTGGGGTTTAAGGCTTCGGGTAAAACTCCTTCAAAGATGCCGCCAAAAAACTGCTCAGCTTAGATCTCTCCGCCTCACTCGACCTCGGCAGTACTTGAAGGTTCATGGTACCTATTAACCAATTATAACTGTACTGATAACCCTACTTATAATACCCCTAAAGGGCCTTATGGAGGTTCTCCCACTTATAAGTAGGGTTATAAGTACAGTTGTAAGTGGTTGGTAAGTACCATGAACCTTCAAGTAGGGTCTTCATCTAAGGACAGTTGCATGGTCTAGTATGAGTTCGCAATTGGGGACTCCTGATATACCCTTCTATACCTGATAAATCCCAAGGGGCCATACTTCAGACTCTTTAGGTAAGGGACCCGATTCAAGGACCATGAAACTTCCCTAAGGCTAAACCCTAAGCCAAACCCTAAACCCTAAACCCTAAACCCTAAACCCTAAACCCTAAACCCTAAACCCTAAACCCTAAACCCTAAAACCCTAAACCCTAAGCCCTAAACTACACCCTAAGGCACCATGTAACTACCACTGGACTACGCCGATGGAGCACCAAAAATACGGGCCCTCTAGCCTCCTTAACGAGAAGACAAGAACCTTTGAAGGTGTGTGTGTGTCTATAAATATATACGTATATATATATATATACATATATATATATATATTTATGTGTGTGAGAGAGAGAGAGAGAGAGATTGCGTGTTCAATTTTTTCAAAATCCCCTCCGAAACACCCAAACCCTAAAACCTTAAACCCTAAACCCTGGGGGTGTTTAGGGAGTCAGTTTGGGTGTCGGGATCAGAACTGGGAGTTAAAGTTAGGATTACTTGCAGGCATCTACTTAAAACCCTATTTAGGGTACTCATCCCAGACCCCTGAGGGGATCAAAAACCAGATCTTTAAGGGTTCGGAAGACTGACCCAATAGTAGTGTTTTTGGGTTTCGGGTTTAGGGTTTAGGGTGTATACACCCCCGGGCCGAAAGTTTCGACCCACGGCACATGTTGGATGGCATGCAGACAGTGAAGGCTCCCGCGGAGTAGCGGAGTGCCGAAAAGTAGCGTTTTCCCTACGCCTGCTAGCGGAGAAATTAATACCCCGTTTTAAAAATATAGTACTATAGTAGCTCCGGAGGAGGCCCCCAGCCCCATTGTGTCAGGAGTCTATGGGGAAGAGGGCGGGGTATGGGTGTAAGAACCCCAAGATGTTGGTGGGTCGAACTATCGGCCCGGCGCAGCATGGGTTTTGGTGGCCAGAGTTTGCTTCAAAAAGATGCCACCTTTTTGAAGTTTGGGCAAGACCAGTGCTCCCCGAACGCATGCTGCGCCAGGCCGAAAGTTCGTCGCACTCACAACATAAGACAAGAAGACAGCAGAAAACCCCCTCTCCCCCTTAGACTCCTGCACTCCAAGAGCGCCGGGTCCTCCTCCGGAACATTAAAAATAGTATAAGTTTATTCCAGGGGATTAATTCCTCCGCTGGCCAGGCTAGAACAAAACCATGATGCAATACTCCGCTGTCCTCCGTCAACTTTGTCGAGTCTTGTCAAGAGCGACGAAACTTTATTCCTGGTCATGCTCTTCACAAGGCCGTTTCCACTAAAAAATCTAGCGTCCTGCAGGACCTGGCCGGCGTCGGCATCGCGCAGAGCATGCGTTTTTGTGGCTAGAGTCTGCTTCAAAAAGTGCTTCCAGAAGGCAGCATGCGTTTTGGTCGCCAGAGTCTGCTTCAAAAGTGCTTACTGACAGCAGCATGCGTTTTGGTGGCCAGAGTCTGCTTGAAAAAGTGCTTATGGATGCGTTTTGGTGGCCAGAGTCTGCTTCAAAAAGTGCTTACGGAAGGCACCCCCGGGCCGAAAGTTTCGACCCACGGCACATGTTGGATGGCATGCAGACAGTGAAGGCTCCCGCGGAGTAGCGGAGTGCCGAAAAGTAGCGTTTTCCCTACGCCTGCTAGCGGAGAAATTAATACCCCGTTTTAAAAATATAGCACTATAGTAGCTCCGGAGGAGGCCCCCAGCCCCATTGTGTCAGGAGTCTATGGGGAAGAGGGCGGGGTATGGGTGTAAGAACTCCAAGATGTTGGTGGGTCGAACTATCGGCCCGGCGCAGCATGGGTTTTGGTGGCCAGAGTTTGCTTCAAAAAGATGCCACCTTTTTGAAGTTTGGGCAAGACCAGTGCTCCCCGAACGCATGCTGTGCCAGGCCGAAAGTTCGTCGCACTCACAACATAAGACAAGAAGACAGCAGAAAACCCCCTCTCCCCCTTAGACTCCTGCACTCCAAGAGCGCCGGGTCCTCCTCCGGAACATTAAAAATAGTATAAGTTTATTCCAGGGGAATAATTCCTCCGCTGGCCAGGCTAGAACAAAACCATGATGCAATACTCCGCTGTCCTCCGTCAACTTTGTCGAGTCTTGTCAAGAGCGACGAAACTTTATTCCTGGTCATGCTCTTCACAAGGCCGTTTCCACTAAAAAATCTAGCGTCCTGCAGGACCTGGCCGGCGTCGGCATCGCGCAGAGCATGCGTTTTTGTGGCTAGAGTCTGCTTCAAAAAGTGCTTCCAGAAGGCAGCATGCGTTTTGGTCGCCAGAGTCTGCTTCAAAAGTGCTTACTGACAGCAGCATGCGTTTTGGTGGCCAGAGTCTGCTTGAAAAAGTGCTTATGGATGCGTTTTGGTGGCCAGAGTCTGCTTCAAAAAGTGCTTACGGAAGGCACCCCCGGGCCGAAAGTTTCGACCCACGGCACATGTTGGATGGCATGCAGACAGTGAAGGCTCCCGCGGAGTAGCGGAGTGCCGAAAAGTAGCGTTTTCCCTACGCCTGCTAGCGGAGAAATTAATACCCCGTTTTAAAAATATAGTACTATAGTAGCTCCGGAGGAGGCCCCCAGCCCCATTGTGTCAGGAGTCTATGGGGAAGAGGGCGGGGTATGGGTGTAAGAACCCCAAGATGTTGGTGGGTCGAACTATCGGCCCGGCGCAGTAGCGTACTAGTTGGGGGCTCTGCTTTTTGGATCCTCCCAGGGGTCTGGGATAACCCGACTTCCCTAAACCCTAGAACCCTAAACCCTAAACCCTAGAACCTAGAACCCTAAACCCTAAACCCTAAACCCTAAACCCTAAACCCTAAACCCTAAACCCTAAACCCTAAACCCGAAACCCTTATTATTACTCATGAACCTCCAAGTCTTCGGTTTGGAATCAGGGAGTTCATGTAAGGCTCAAGGAAGAATTTGGGATTTGGCGCGCGGGGCTTCGAGTGTAGAAAGTTCAAGGTTCATATGGTGCAGAGATTTAGTGTGTTCAAGTGGGAAGCTTCATCCCAATACCCAAAACCCTAAACCCCAAGCTTCTGAGATCAATGCTACGAGACTGAACTCCCCAGAAGAGCGTCGCAGCAGTTGTTCCAACGGAGATCTTGCGCTCCAAAGGGTAGCCTCCTGTTTCGGGTTTGGTGTGTTGAGTTTCGGTTTTGATTCTTTGGGCGTGTTCAAATATCCCGAACCCTGAACAAGTCGGTTGCTCAAAGGGGCCCACCCCCAGAAAGGGGCTTCAGTACCCAAGCCCTGCTTGGAAGCCCTTTGACTTAGAAAGAAGGGTTGGTAAGTTGGGTTATGAGGATTATATTCGCTAGGGATATACTCGCCATCGTGCGGGTCGGCTCACAGGGTCGCAACGCGGCGCATCTAGGCTTCGGGCTTTAATTTCAGGTTAGGGGGAGGGTTAGGGTTGAGTGTTGCCGGGGTTTTGCCGGGGTTGATCAAAATCATTGGGCCCTGTTTGGTAGCTTAGCCAAAGCCCTGAACTCAACCCTAAACCTACAGAGAACACACAGACATAGAGACCCCAATAGAGAATACAAATTAGATCACCCTAAACCCTAAACCCTAAACCCTAAACCCTAAACCCCAAACCCTAAACCCTAAACCCCTTGTGAGGTCTCCGAGGAGCCCTTCATCTGTCAACCTTCTGAGCCGACAACGAAGAATCCGAGGCTCATAATGCTCCCGAAGCCTTTAAGGGTTTAGGGTTTAGGGTTTGGGGTTTGGGGTTTGGGGTTTAGGGTTAGGGTTTAGGGATGTAGGCCTAAGGTCAACCCTGAACCATCTACACCCTAGGCCCCAAAAGCCAATCTGAAGCCCCTTAATCTAGGGGTTGTACCTTGGACCCTTAAGGTTGTACCCTTGGGTTTTGGGGTTGGTCTTTTAAAGATCCTTGAAGGCAGTCGAAGGCCCATAGTAGGAGCGTATTAAGGGGAACCTTTAGGGGTACAACCTTAGGGGTGCGAGCCTTAACCCCATGAGCCCTGACCCTAACCCCTAACCCCCATCCCCTAACCCCAAACCCCTAACCCCAAACCCGAAACCCTAAAACCTAGACCCTAAACTCCCTACAAGCCCTTTAAGCCTCCTCCTGAGGTGGAGGTGGACTCCACAGCGGCAGTGAGGTTCCTTTCCGTCAGCGCGGCGAAGTCCTTGCGGAGGAAATGTCGGCTTTGAGATTCGTGTTTTCGGGTTTAGGGTGTGCGGGGGGGGGGGGGGGGGAAGGTCGGGGGTTGAGGTAGAAGAATTCAGGGTTTAGGGTTTAGGGTTTAGGGTTTAGGGTCGAGGGTCTGAAGGGGATTTAGAAAGGTTAAAGCAGACTAAAGGGGTCCAGGACATGGCACGCGAATCTCACAGCTTTCTTCGACAACTTGCTCCCCAAAGCCTGAACCCTAAACCCTGAACCCTGAACCCTAAACCCTAAACCCTAGACCCTAAACCCTTAAGACAAGTCTCGCATGCCACCGCGAACCAGAAGCTCTTGCAAGATCGCACAATCTCATCCGATCGATCTTTGATTCGCTCATGCACGGTGCTGCCTGCAGTTACAGGGTTCTTAAGGAAGGGGGTTTAGGGTTTTAGGTTTTAGGGTTTAGGGTTTAGGGTTTTAGGGTTTAGGGTTTAGGGTTTAGGGTTTAGGGTTTAGGGTTTAGGGTTTAGGGTTTCGGGACTAGGACTTAGGGACTAGGGTTACCCTCCAATCCTTTGGGGGATTGAGGGGTTTAGGGTTTAGAGGTTTCATTAAGCCTAAACCCGTTTGAGGATTTAGGGCTCAAGCCCTTGTAGGGTTGAGGGTTCTTTGTTTGGCCTTCCGCGAGGTCCACAAACTAGATGAGGGGCGGCGTGTACTTGGAGGTTCATGGGTAGGTCCAAGTAAGGCCATAAGCATGGTACCTATACTTACAACCCTAACTTAGGGCACGCATAACCTACTTCTAGCTACCCATGAACCCTAAATCCTGAACCCTAAACCCTACTTACTTACAACCACCCATGAACCTCCAAGTAGGGTCTAGGGCTTGGGCTTTGTCCTGGGGTTTAGGGGTCTGGAATTTAAGTTTTGGGGTTTAGGGTTCGGGTTTAGGGTTTAGGGTTTGGGGTACAGGGCATACTGGTGCAAAGCCGGCAGTTCGACCCACCCGAACTCCCACCATGACTATGTAGCCCTCGGGTCCTCCGAAATTTTGGAGCTGTCAAGTTGAGGGTTTAGGGTTTAGGGTTTAGGGTTTAGGGTTTAGGGTTTAGGGTTTAGGGTTTAGGCTTTAGGGTATATTCTGAAAACAGGGAACCCTAAACCCTAAAGCCTCTCCGCTACTCGCATGTGTATTGCACAGCACGCTGCTAGATTAGAGGCTCCACACTCGACACTTTGGCTAGAAATTTGTTTTTCAGGGTTTAGGGTGATTCTTTTCGGTTCTGGGTGATTTTTCTGTTTTCGGGGGTTTTAAGTGCTGATGTGGTTTTCACCAGTATCACGAACCTGGAGAGGGACTCAGGATGTGTACAACCATCCGGAACAACCCTCGAATCTAAGCATGAAGGTATAAATCCTCTTCAAGTAGTTACACGGTCTCTTAGTGTGGGCCAATTGGGGGCCCCTTATATACCTCGCGAATATATCTTCAGAACCTTTCAAGGAGTGAGGGATCATATTGAGAGACCATGCAGCTTGTCTTAGAAATCCAAAACGCCCCAAATCCTTAGCCTAGCGGGCTAGAAGCATAGCTCGGGTAGAAGTCCCTTGACGATAGTCAGTAGTAGTTAGAATGAGCAAAAGGGGCCTCCTTGTCAAGACCCCTTAGCGCGTAACTCAGCCTACAACGTTCCAACCCTTCACACCGCTGCAGTTCGGGTTGCTCAGCGGCGCTGACGCCTGCCCGCGAAACAGGGGGCGAGTCGTATGTTGGCAGGAGTCTGGTGGTTGCAAGGAGGGCTCTCCTAGTACTTGTATGGGTCTAGGGTTTAGGGTTGAGGGTTGAGGGTTGAGGGTTGAGGGTTTAGGGTTTAGGGGGAACCTATAAGGGGTCCAGGAGTGGTGATCTGGTCAAGGGGGCGGGGGTCGAGGGGGAGGCGAGGGTCTAGGGGTGGTGGGGGCCTCGGGCTGGAACCCTAAACCCTAAACCCAAAACCCCCTAAACCCCCTAGACCGCGGCGCCCACCTCGAAAGGAATCCAGGCGGGCAAGGCAGTGGCTTTGCTGGGCGCTATGCGATCGCTCGTCGCCTTTCTCTACTGGTGGGTTCAGGGTTCAGGGTTCAGGGTTTAGGGTTTAGGGTTTAGGGTTTAGGGGGTGCGGTGGGTTCAGGGTTGAGTAGGGCCTAGGGTTTAGGGCATAGGGCTTTTGGATAGTCTACTAAGTAGTCCCTAGAAACAGCATAATCATCCCCAGAACCCCGCTTCAAAACCCTACTTACTAAGTCAACAAGGCTTCCAGGAGGGGTTCAGAATTCAGGTTTTTTGGGGGTGGGGGCGGGGGGGTGGTAGTGCATTGGTTCCCCGGATACTAGGTTCCCATTAACGGAGAGGGATTTCAGAGTGGTGCTTTTGTCTGCTATCGCTGCAAAAAGGGAACCTGACCAAACCCTCAAGACGGAAACAAGGGTGCCTCAGTGTGCCTGGTACGGAATCCCTAAACTCTCTTGGGCACTGGTAAGTTGTGTCAGTCTCTGAGAGGGTTAGGGCCGGGGTTTAGGGTTGCGTGGTGTAAGGTTTAGGGATCACTGCTTGTCATTGTTCTTTCGTGACTTTCGTGTACAAGCTGGAGACACTGGCCAGCGCTGTTGAATAGAATCGTTCACAATGAAAAGGGAAACTACAAAACATCCCTGGTCACAAGCTGTGGAGTAAGTTTTGGCCTTTGCGCATGCTACCAGAAACCTTAACCGCGAAAACCCTAAGCCGTAACGGCATCTGGCGTGTCCAAGTGCACTGACAATTGTGTGACAATACTATGTGAGCTAAATAACGAACTAGCAGCCACGCCAAACATTTTTTTGTGACTATTACCACGGCTGGCAGCAGCTCGCAAGAGCATGTGGGCCCACTGCCGTGGACTTGTACTGTCGCCGGGCCCTCCGCCCTAAACCCGAAACCCTAAACCCAAAACCCTAAACCCTAAACCCGGCAAAAGACGGGCCCTTTAAGCCTGCCGGGGAAGTGCGTGCGACCGGGGGGCAGACGGTTTGTTTGGAGGCTTGTGGCTGCTTCACTTAGTAGCCCAGTAAGCATATTATAATAAGGGTAGTTTTAGGGTTTAGGGTTTAGGGTTTAGGGTTTCGGGGCACCTTTGTACCCTTTTTTGGGTTGGCTACTTTATAAGGGAACCTTGAACCCCAAGAAAGGGAGAAGGGCACAACTGGGCTACAGAGTTCCCAACCCTAAACCATAAACCTTCCCACCCTACAGCCATAAAAAAACCAAAAAAAAAACTAAACCTAAAACCTCGAAATCAAACCCTGAACTCTGAAACCCCAACCCTGAGCCTGAGCCCCAAACCCAAAACCCTAAACAGTAAACCCTAAACCCTGAACCCTGAACCCTGAAACCCAAACCCTAAACCCTAAACCCTAATTAAACCCTAAACACTAAGCACTAAACACCCACCCAAAGTCAAAGTTGGCTTTGAGGGTTCAGGGCATTTAGGGTTTAGGACTATGAGGCTCCGCAGCCCTGGCTTGAAGCTCAACAAGCTAAAGCCCGTTTAGGGTTTAGGGTTTTGGGGTTTTGGGGTTTAGGGTTTAGGGTTTATGTTTTAGGGTGACCTCTTGATTTTTGAGGGGCTAAGGCTAAGGTTAAGGGTTCAGGGCCTGGGCTAGAGTGTCTAGCATGTCGGTTTCTGCAAATAGCTGGACCGAGAACCCTCCCCCCCTTCCCCCTCCCGCCACCCTCAAAAAAGCGGGTCTAGTCTACTCTATGTGTAGGTGCCTATACTTTTTGGGGTTGCAGGTAAACTCTACTCAGCTCCCCAGTAAGTTAACCCAGGTGTTGCTGTAACAGCAAAAGTCAACGTGAGCACAAACAAAGAGTCCAGTAAGCCTTGGTTGCAGAATAGACCTTGCATGACCGAAGAAACACATACTGGGAAACATTGCACCTCAAATCCTATATAGCCCTATTAACTGCAGAAACAAGGAACCCTACGTTGTTTAAGTTTCCAGCATATGCAACCATTAGCACCCTAGCCCCTATCCGTAAACCCTAAACCCTAAACCCTAAGGGGCACCGAATCCCAGTCCTCTCGTTAAGCGGAGTCGCTGGGAGCAGCTGCAAGCCAATGCTGCGTCCTGGTGTGTCTCGTAGGTTAGGGTTTCGGGTTTAGGACCCTAAAACCCTAAACCCTAAAACCTAAACCCTAAACCCTGAACCCTGAACCCTGAACCCTGAACCCTGAACCCTGAACCCTAACCGGCTTTAGGGTCTAGGGTTTAGGCTTTAGGGTGCTAATAGAGCTTGGGAACCCTAGTCCGAACCGGCTTAGGGTTTAGGGTTTAGGGTTTAGGGTTTAGGGTTTAGGGTTTAGGGTTTAGGGTTTAGGGTTTAGGGTTTAGGGTTTAGGGTTTAGGAACCTTAAACCCTGAAATCTTTGGGATTGGGTTAGGTTAGTCGGGTTTTGGGCGGCAAGGCTTCGGGATACTCATTAAACCCTAAGCTTCTGCACCCCAGAAGAATTTTGGGAGCTTCAAGGGTGCATGTTGACACTAATGTGCAGTTTGGGTTTAGGGTTTAGGGTTTAGGGTTTAGGGTTTAGGGTTTAGGGTTTAGGGTTTAGGGTGTAGGGTGTAGGGCGTAGGGTGTAGGGTGTAGGGTTTAGGATTTAGGGCGGGGCTTCCAGCTGCCCACTGCAAATTCAAGGAGTCGTCGGTGAGACGCATCGTTTTCCTTTAACAGAAAATCAGGGTCTTGGTAGCTTAAGAATTATATTACAATAAGGGCACCTTTTTGGGGGGGTTGGTTACTATATAAGGGACCCGCAAGCAAAATATGGAGTAAATGCCACTGTGCTACCAAGGGGTTTAGGGTTTAGGGTTCAGGACATTTTGTACCACCAACATGCACCGACAAATTGGGTCCATGTCTTGGACCAAGTGGTACAGTCGCTCAGAGACATCCACCCTAAACCCTAAACCCTAAACCCTAAACCCTAAACCCTAAACCCTAAACCCTAAACCCTCCTGCCTTAAGTGATATGGACAGCTCTCAACATTGTGGTCCCTTGTTGGCTACCCTAAATATTTCTGGCCGCCTTGTATTGTCAATCTCCTGCATGACACTCATGACCGTCCTCAATGGATACTTGGGTATTTCCCAAAATTGGGGGGGGGGGGGGGGGGGGGGGGGGGGGGGGGGGGCGGGAGGGGGTACCCTTTTTTATGCCCCAGAAAGAAGGAGAATCCCCTTAAAGGGACCCCCAACAAGGGTACCCCTGTTTTCGGAAACCCCTGCTGGGGCAAGATTAGCTGAGGGTTACAGGACTCCCTAAACCCTAAACCCTAAACCCTAATTCCCAAACTCTAAACCCTAAACCCCAAACTCTAAACCCTAAACCCTAACTCTGGGTTCGCATCGGATTGACACCCCGTTCCGCAAATGGCTGAGAATGCACACTGAGTGGACCCGAAGGAAGCTGGCCACAAAAACCTTTAATCCGAAACACCTCGGGACTTAGGGTTTGGGGTTTAGGGTTTAGGGTTTAAACTAAACCCAACACTTCTTCACCGAGAAAGTCTCCATGAAGCCCTATGAAGCCTCAAGCTTTCCCCAAAACTCTAGTCCCCAAGCCCTACAGGACTAACCCCGTGAATTCTCTGGCCTGTCTTCTTGAGGGTCACCTCCATCTTAAAGGCGTCACCCAAACCCGTCGAGATTCCTTGCTTCACGGCTTCACGCAGCTCTCAGCAAAAAAAGCTGGGGTTACATTTAGGATGTTAGGGCATGTTAGGGCCCACACGGGCGCTCACCGCTGTCCTTGCTGCATGTCGTATAATCATCAAGGAAAATGTCTATTGTCGGCAACCTTATTGTTAATATAAACGATCTCATCTTATAAAAAATGTTGCAAGTGTGGTGATCGCTATTACTAGCCTTCGGGACTCGGGAAACTCTCAGCTCTTAGCCCTGGGTTTAGGGTTTAGGGTTTAGGGTAGTTTAGGGTAGTTTAGGGTTTAGGGTTTAGGGATTTAGGGTTTAGGGATTCGGGTCCAAGGTTCAGGTTAGGAATGGTTTGTCTGAGGGTGAATGGGCAGACAGCGCTCGGTTTTGAAGAGCTCCTTGGAGGTTCATGGGACTTATTAACCACTTACAACTGGGCTTATGACCCTACTTATACTAGGGCTAACCCCCATAAGGCCCTTGAGGGGTATTATAAGTGGGGTTATTAGTACAGTTATAATTGGTTAGTAAGTACCATGTACCTTCAAGGTAATGTTGAAGATCACCTTCTCTGGGAGCCTCTGGGAGGTTCATGGGGATTGACAAGTACCCATTTAGGGTACTGACTTAAAACCCTACAGACAACTACTCTCAGCCCTGAACTCTACTTATCACTACCCTAAACCCAAAACCCAAAACCCTAAACCCTACATAAAAGTACCCATGGCCCTTCAAGCTCCGCAGATCTTCAACCCTGCAGGAAAGGAGCCAATCTCCAGCTCAGTGTGCTGCGTGCACACGAAGAGATCCCAAAACTTGCCTGGGCTTAGGGTTTAGGGTTTAGGGTTTAGGGTTTAGGGTTTAGGGTTTAGGGTTTAGGGTTTAGGGTTTAGGGTTTAGGGTTTAGGGTTTAGGGTTCAGGCGTCATTGAACCGGTCGTTGCGGGTGAGTTGTCATGATGGTCTGATGGTGTATTGGTAACCGCCTAAGCATGATGTTGCTGTCGGCCCTGAACCCTGAACCCGGAACCCTAAACCGTTCATCGAAACTTTGTGGTGATTGGTAGCCGGAGAGCCAGCGGGAGCTGTCTTGGTTCAGATACCTGAAATGACAATAAGGATCCCTACATGGTTTGAGGTGCATTCCTTATTCAAGGGGTCTTAGCCCCACAAAGGAACCCTTCTTAAATTTTAACACTCACCAGAAGTTTTTTTTGGGTGCGGGGGAGGGCGAATGTTCTTATAATCTCCTAGGGAACTACTTGGAGGTTCATGGGACTTAATAACCACGTATAACTGGGCTTATAACCCTACTTATAATCGGGCTAACCCCCATAAGGCCCTTCAGGGGTATTATAAGCGGGGTTATAAGTACAGTTATAGTTGGCTAGTAAGTACCATGAACCTTCAAGTACGATGCAGGTTGACCCCCCTTGGAGGTTCAAGGGAGCATCTATGCAAAAAACCGCTTAAGGCACTTATGCCCCTACTAAAACTACCCACGAACCTCCCTAAGTTGGGTTTAGGGTTTAGGCCTTGGGGTTCCCTAAACGATCGACCTGGAGGGTTTAGGGTTTAGGGTTTAGGGTTTAGGGTTTAGGGTTTAGGGTTTAGGGTTTAGGGTTTAGGGTCTGGTATCATATCGGCGCAGCGACAACCCAGGAGCTCTTCCTTCTTGACCTCGAGCGCCTCCCTCGGCTTGATGGGAGCCACACACGTGACGGGTGACAGGAGCTGGCGGGTGGAGGGTTTAGGGTTTAGGGTTTAGGGTTTAGGGTTTAGGGTTTAGGGTTTAGGGTTTAGGGTTTAGGGTTTAGGGTTTAGGGTTTAGGGTTTAGGGTTTAGGACCGTACTTACCTACAGATTGGTAAGTACCCCATATTTAGTAGATATTAATAACCCTTAAGTACCCCATATTTAGTAGATATTAATAACCCTTAAGTACCCCATATTTAGTAGATATTAATGACCCTTAAAGCTGTAGGAAAACTGGGTCTTGGCAGAGTTTGGGTTCGGGGTTTTATGAGGGGTTTTCTGAAGGCACTGAAGAAGTACTCTGAAACACAAAGAAGGTGTCCCTGAATGATTGGGCATATATACATATATATATATATATAAATTTAAATATATATATATATATATATATATTTATGTATTTATTTAACACATCTTTGGGTCTCTCCAGCTAGCTTTTGAGCCGCACCGCGGGTGCTGCCCCGGGCCTTATTGGAATTTCTACTAGACGAAAGTGACCCAGGAATGAAAAAGACACACTTTTGTTGGTTGAAAGAGGCTTGTAAGGGAACTTATAAAGGAACCCAAACCCCAACAAAAATGGAATAAGGGCCTAGTCCGGCTGTATGGCGCACAGAACTCAACCCTCCACTTTGCTCTCGACCTAAACTACAGCCTTGGGTTTAGGGTTTAGGGTTTAGGGACTGAGGAAAGTGACCTGCATGCCCCCCCCCCTCCCCCCCCCGCCCCCCTCTCTACTTGGAGGTTCATGGTACTTACTAACCAATTGTAACTGTACTTATAACTGTACTTATAAGCCCCGCAAGCGCCCTAATATGGTTGTAAGTACAGGCTTAAGTACAGTTACATTTGGTTAGTAAGCACCATGAACCTCTAAGTGCAGGGTTCTGAAGTCTGGGTCCTTGGGTTATATTGGGTGTATAAGAGGTATATAAGGGTTCCCCCAATTCAGGGCCCAAATTCAGGGACCGTGTCGCTATCCCACGACAGACCCGAGCCCTAAACCCTATGCGTACCCAGCTTCTCCATGGCAGGGTTAACGAACATAACCGGCCACGACGAATCCTGGAGGCAGTGTCTGATTTAGGGTTTAGCGTCTAATGTTAAAGTTTAGGGTTGACATAACCCCCCCAGCAAAAACCAGCGACTTGATAACCAACTGCTGAATTGCATGGCGAACGGCATCTGTATGTGTATCTTTGTGTCTAGCATATATATATATGTATATGTATATACACACAGATATACGGTGCGCATGTACGCATTTTGTATACACCACAGCCTTGAGACACCCGGACCCCAGCAATCTCAAGTCCCAGAAATCCCCTACCTCTCGTTGCCAAATACCCCTTCTTCTATCCCTAAACCCTAAACCCTAAACCCTAGGCCCTAAGCCCTAAACCCTAAACCCTAAAACCCTAAAACCCTAAACCTGACAGGCTTAGGCTTATAGGGTTAGTTTTACTTGCGCCAGCCTCCTACACTTAAACCTGCGCCGCAAGTGCAATTAGAAAAAGGAAGCACCAGGGTTCAGGGTTCAGGGTTCAGGGTTTAGGGTATAGGGCTTAACCTCTTGTTGGCCTACCCCCGTCGACCCCCCACCCCCCATGCCAACAAAAGGACCTGACAATCGGATCGCGTGTGCCAAAAGCTACGAACGCCCCAAACACCAACATAAAACAATCTACACCTCCAACAGCAACTCCAAGGAACACGAGCCCCTGCTTTTCTGTGAGCTGTACACCTCGAACAACAAAAAACTGAAGTTCAATGGAGCCACTAAGCCATATACCCTAAACCCTAAGCCCTAAGCCCTAAACCCTAAACCCTAAACCCCAAACCCCAAACCCCAAACCCTACACCCCAAACCCGACGTCGCCCAAAGGGCCCGGAGGTCGAGAAGTAGGACTCCGTCTTTGGCTGCAGCGAGGGAGATGTCCAAATGCCGACTCCTCCGTGGCGCCGGGCGGGACTTCTTGGGGTTCAGGGTTTAGGGTTTAGGGTTTAGTTTAGGGTTTAGGGTTTAGGGTTTAGGGTGTCGGGTGTAGGGTGTAGTGCTGTGTCTTTAAGGTAGTTACATGCCCAGGGACCCCAATACCCCTTGGTTAAGAAATATTCCTAAATACGTAACGGAAGGATTATTGCAGTCTCTGGACTCCCTTTATGTTGGCCCTTCATTGCGGGAACCCTATATATACCCCTTGTATGCACTAGAAAACCCGAGGTCCGTACTTCATAGCGCGTCAAGGAAGGTAAGAAACCAAATTAGGGGTCCGCGTCAAAAGCTTCACAGTCGCGCCGCCCCCATGCTTCCAGTCATACAATGTATCACGCATCCAACAAACCTCCTTGCCGCTGTCTGCTGTTTTCTCATGCAGACTCCTCTCCCCCCAACAACTGCAGGTGCCGCGGCTTGTGAAAACAACTGGCGCCAGCGATAGCGGAGGTCGGGGTACCAGAGGCCCTTACAGACAGTTGCAAACATTTACGCCCTTCTGACCTTATTAATCAGCCTATTCTCTTCCCAGAGACCACGTCTGTGCAGACACGCAATGAAGAGCAAACTCGTGAAAGGACCCTTGGTACAGTTGTGCATCGACGGGAAGTCGTTGAGTCAGGAGAGCCTGGGCTTCGTGAAGCTAGGATGGCCCTGAAAACCCCTCTGAAACATATTCCGGAATATGATCCTGTTCAACCCAATAAGCGAAAACTATGAAGCATCCTAAGGTCCTACCGATCCTCTTCAACCCCAAAAAAAGGAGAAGTATAAAGTATCCCGAGGTCCTCTCGAGCAAGCTTATGCCATGGACCCCTGAAAAGCCCTGAGTTCTGCCTGAGGTGCGCTGGAAGCTGCCCTGCTTCAGCTAGCAACGAGGCAGATGTTTTAGGCCATTCAGGGACATATTTCAGAGGGTTTGAGTAGGCACTAGGGTTTAGGGTTTAGGGTTTGGGGTTTAGGGCTTAGGGTTTAGGGATGTTTAGGGTTTAGGGTTTAGGGATTAGGGTTTAGGGTTTAGGGTTTCTGCAGATCTTGAGAGGGAAGGTTGCAGAAGTCGCAACCATCGGGTCGCGCCCTTGTGCACACAGCCCTTGAGCGTTTCGGGTTTTGGGCTTTGAGGGTTCTTACTGTGAATAGCCCTAAACCCTAAACCCTAAACCCTAAACCCTAAACCCTAAACCCTAAGAATATTCGGCAGAAGTAAGAACCCTAAACCCAAAGCCCTACACTGCAACCCCAAACCCCCTTTTGAAAGCCCCTGAGAGAGCCTTATACGTTTAGGGTTTATGTTCTGGTTTTAGGATTTAGGGATTATAGGGTTTAGCGTTTAGGGTTATAAAGCCCTAAACCAAACCCTTAAAAAACAACCATGTTTGAAAGCCCTTTTGAGAGATTTGCGTAACGACCTCCGGGCTACAACAACACAACGGCCAAATATTTGTACATATTTATACATAGTCTTAAGTAGGTGAAACGTTATGTGTGCCATCACTGATGAGACTAAACCCGAAACCCAAAACCCAAAACCCTAAACCCAGATGTCCTCTCCACGTAGTTCATCGCGGACTCAGCCACTTCGGCATGCAGGGCCTTGTTGCGCTCCAGCTCCTGGCCAGGTAAGGCCATGACTTGGAGGTTTAGGGTTTAGGGTTTAGGGTTTAGGGTTTAGGGTTTAGGATTTAGGGTTGCTGGTTCCTAGGTCTAGGGTTTAGGGTTTAGGGTTTGGGGTTTCGGGTTTGAGGGAATGTGAGGGTGAAGCCCTTACTTGGTAGACTTGGGTAGTTTTGATTAGTGATGGGTATCCATACTTGTAACCACATTTAACGGCACTTCCTACCCTACTTGTATCTGCCCACGAAGCTCCCAGTGCTGGTTCATCAGTTTAGGGTTTAGGGTTAACTTTCAAGACCATTTCACGGCACACGTAAAGCTCGCAAGTCCTTACTGCTGGCCTCAACTGAGCAGGTAACTGCAGTCTGCTGGCTTCTGCCAAACCCTAAGCCCTAAACCTAAACCCTAAACCCTGAACCCTAAATCCTAAACCCTAAATCCTAAACCCTAAATCTTAAACCCGAAAACCTTAAACCCTGCGAACTTCTCCCGTGACCCAGGTTGTTTTAGGAAGTTAAAAGCGGTTCAGGCTGTGGGCCGGATGTGGCGTCTTAGGAAATATGGTTTCAGGGTGCAAAAGGTTCTTGGGTGTATAGGGTTGAGGGTGTGCAGGGCTTAGTCTGTGAGTCCATAACCCTAAACCTAAACTCCTAAGCTCCTAAACCCTAAACCTTAAACTCTAGAACCCTAAACCTTAAACTCTAAAACCTTAAACCTAAACTCCTAAACTCCTAAACCTTAAACCTAAACTCCAAAACTCCTAAACCCTAAACCTTAAACTCTAAAACCATAAACCCTAAACCCTAAAACCCTAAACCTAAACTCCTAAACTCCTAAACCCTAAACCTGAAACTCTAAAACCCTGAACCCTAAAACCCTAAACCCTAAGCCCTGAACCCTAAACCCAGGGCTCAGGGAAGAAGGTTTGGGGCCGCCTCCACGACGATGTGGGCGAAGTTGCACAAAAGTGCCTTGAGGGTTTAGGGTTTAGGGTTTAGGGTTTAGGGTTTAGGGAGGCATCTTCCGTCTTTCGATTTGGGGCGGGTAGAGGGCCTTGGGTGCTTCGTTTGCAGATGTAACCCTAAATCCCTATCATTGTGTAGCAAGAGGCACATGGTCCAAGTCACGAACAAAACTTCAGCAATCTAATGATTCAGGCACCCTAAACCCCAAACACTAAACCCCAAACCCCAAACCCTAAACCCTGCACCCTAAACCCTAAACCCTGTACCCTAAACCCTAAACCCGAAACCCTAATCCCTAAACCCCTCTCTTGAGAACCCTATAAAGCAACCGAGCTGCGTATTGTTCAGCTTTAAAACACCTCGGAGTGAAGTCCGCCACGCAAAGGGTCCCGTAGCCTCAAGGTAGGGTTTAGGGTTTAGGGTTTAGGGTTTAGAGTGTAGGATTTAGGGTTTAGGGTGTAGGGTTTCGGGTCTAGGGTTTAGGGTTTAGACTTTAGGGTTTAGAGTGCAGCAGGGTTTAGGGTGCAGGGTTTAGGGTTTAGGGTTGAGGGTGCAGGATCTAGGGTTGAGGTTTAGAGTTTGAAGTGCAGTAACCTCGATCCCGTAGGTGGTCTCCAGCATGGACAAAGGAAGAACGGCGGGGGCAGAAGCCCCACGCGGCGCAAGAGCATGCAAGAAGCATGCCAGGAAGAAGAAAACCCCAGGGGCAGCCCGGGGGTGGCAAAGAGAGAACCCTGAACAGAAGCCGAAGCCAAACCCAAAACCGGGGGAGGCCGGGCAGGGAAGACTAAAGCAAAAGCCTAAACCTGCCTCAGGCGGCACGGTCAGGGAGACCAAGCTGGGGCCATCCCAGGTGCGCATCGGCAAGTGAACGAAAGCCCGAAGCTCCGGTGCTCTTTTCGGTAAAGGGAGGAATCGCAACAAGCTTTTCCCGAACCAACCATAGAGCCAGCAACACCCAAAGAACATCTTCCATCTGATGCTGTGCATCAAATCCTTGCAGTTGCGCTTTGGGGACAGGGTGGGGATGTTGTGCAGTGGCCACGCTATCTGGGGTTCAGGGCTTAGGGCCGAATTGCTTCCCTTCATGAAGGGACAGCTTTGGGTTCCTTAAGGCCTAAACCCCGTTGGCGGCCCGCGGACGATGGAAGGTTTATGGTCTCTGGGCCCATCCCCCATCCCGCAGGGCAGTGCAAGCACATCTACCCGAAGCCCTTCAACCTGACCCTATAAACACGAGTCTCAGGGTATCTTGAAGGTTCATGGTACTTACTAACCAATTATAACTGTACTTATAACCCTACTTACAATAAGACTAACCCCTGTAAGGCCCTTTAGGGGTATTATAAGTGGGGTTATAAGTACAGTTATAATTGGTTAGTAAGTACCATGAACCTCCAATTATAAACACGAGTCTCCGGGTAGTTCCATGATCCCTCCGTATGGGCCCTTGAAAGGCGACCCCTTATACCCCTGATATACCCTACACAACCCCCAGGGCCCACTTCTTCAGAACCCTTTTGTGGAGGCAAGGGACCATATTCAGGACCCATGTAACTTCCCTGAACCCTAATTAAAGGGTGGAGTTTTTTTTTGGGTCTTTTTTTTTTGGGGGGGGGGGGCCTTTGTTTTTCCTTGGTTTTCTCTAGGAAAAACCCTACTTTCCTTACATTTTGGACGGATTTTCTGTCATTTCCCTGAGGTTTTCGTTGGTTTTTCATAGGGAAAAACCTATTTTTTTACATTTTGGACGGATTTCCTGTAATTTCCCCTTAGGTTGAAGCACGCTCTGCACGGCTTAAAAAAAGCGGGGGGGTTGGGGGGGGCGCAGCCCCCCCATTTGCAAACACAATGCACACACGATGTTTTTCAACTAGTTTCTTGGGCTTTGAAGCACGCTTGGTACAGCTTAAAAGAAGCGGGGGGGTTGGGGGGGGCGCAGCCCCCCCCATTTGCAATGCTCACACGATGTTTTTCAACTAGTTTCTTGGGCTTTGGGAAGCACGCTTGGTACGGCTTAAAAGAAGCGGGGGGGGTTGGGGGGGGGCGCAGCCACCCCCCATTTGCAAACACCCTGCTCACATGATGGGTGTCAACAAGTTTCTTGGGCTTTGAAGCGCGCTCTGCACGGCTTAAAAAACAAAAAAAAGCGGGGGGGTTGGGGGGGGCGCAGCCCCCCCCATTTGCAAACACAATGCTCACACGATGCTTTTCAACTAGTTTCTTGGGCTTTGAAGCACGCTTGGTACGACTTAAAAGAAGCGGGGGGGGGGTTGGGGGAAAACGCAGCCCCCCCCCCATTTGCAAACACCCTGCTCACATGACGGGTGTCAACAAGTTTCTTGGGCTTTGAAGCACGCTCTGCACGGCTTGAAAAAAACG
The DNA here is from genome assembly GCA_905221605.1 of Symbiodinium natans. Classification (NCBI taxonomy): domain Eukaryota; class Dinophyceae; order Suessiales; family Symbiodiniaceae; genus Symbiodinium; species Symbiodinium natans. The sequence continues at coordinate 1,064,522 of CAJNDS010000668.1, forward strand.
AGGTTTTCGTTCGTTTTTCCTAAGGAAACCCTCTTCTGATTACATTTTGGACGGATTTCGTCAAACGTCAAAGCGTACGTTGCTTTTCCTTAGTTTGTCCTAGGGAAAACCCTATTTGGTTCGTTTTCTTGGTTTCTATCATTCCCTCTATATTTTCATCGGATTCATACTTTTTTTTCAACTAGTTTCTCGGGCTTTGAAGCACGCTTGGTACGGCTTAACAGAAGCGGGGGGGGGTTGGGGGGGCGCAGCCCCCCCCCCCCATTTGCAAACACCCTGCTCACATGATGGGTGTCAACAAATTTCTTGGGCTTTGAAGCACGCTCTGCACGGCTTAAAAAAAGCGGGGGGGTTGGGGGGGGCGCAGCCCCCCCCCATTTGCAAACACAATGCACACACGATGTTTTTCAACTAGTTTCTTGGGCTTTGAAGCACGCTTGGTACAGCTTAAAAGAAGCGGGGGGGTTGGGGGGGGCGCAGCCCCCCCCATTTGCAATGCTCACACGATGTTTTTCAACTAGTTTCTTGGGTTGGGAAGCACGCTTGGTACGGCTTAAAAGAAGCGGGGGGGGTTGGGGGGGGCGCAGCCTCCCCCCATTTGCAAACACCCTGCTCACATGATGGGTGTCAACAAGTTTCTTGGGCTTTGAAGCACGCTCTGCACGGCTTAAAAAAAGCGGGGGGGTTGGGGGGGGCGCAGCCCCCCCCATTTGCAAACACAATGCTCACACGATGTTTTTCAACTAGTTTCTTGGGCTTTGAAGCACGCTTGGTACGGCTTAAAAGAAGCGGTGGGGGGTTGGGGGGGGGCGCAGCCCCCCCCCATTTGCAAACACCATGCTCACATGATGGGTGTCAACAAGTTTCTTGGGCTTTGAAGCACGCTCTGCACAGCTTAAAAAAAGCGGGGGGCGCCAGCCCCCCCCCCAATTTGCAAACACAATGCTCACACGATGTTTTTCCACTAGTTTCTTGGGCTTTGAAGCACGCTTGGTACGGCTTAAAAGAAGCGGGGGGTTGGGGGGGGTGCAGCCCCCCCCACCATTTGCAAACACCCTGCTCACATGATGGGTGTCAACAAGTTTCTTGGGCTTTGAAGCACGCACGCTCTGCACGGCTTAAAAAAAAAACAAAAAAAGCGGGGGGGTTGGGGGGGGCGCAGCCCCCCCCATTTGCAAACACAATGCTCACACGATGTTTTTCAACTAGTTTCTTGGGCTTCGAAGCACGCTTCCTTTCTTCCTTCCTTGCTTCCTTCCTTTCTTCCTTCCTTTCTTCCTTCCTTGTTTCCTTCCTTTCTTCCTTCCCTCCTTTCTTCCTTCCTTCCTTCCTTCCTTCCTTGTTTTCTTCCTTTCTTTCATCCTTCCTTCCTTCCTTTCTTTCCTTCTTTCCTTCTAAAACGTACCAGAAATAACGCTTTCCTATGAAACCACAGAGAAATTACTGTTTTTCGTACCAAAAACCACGAAAATGCATCAAATCCTTTAAAAATATGGAGGGAATGGTGGTTTTCTTAGGAAAAACCAAGAAAATCGACCAAAAAAAAAAAAAAAGGCCCAAAAAAAAAAAAAAAAAAAAATGCCAAAAAAAAAAAGACCCAAAAAAATAGGCCCTCCCTAATTAAACCCTAAACCCTACACCCTAAACCACTAAACCCCTAAACCCTACACCCCCCAAGCCTTAAACCCTAAGCCTTTGCCCAGCAACGCTCGCCCCTCGATCCGACCAGCGGTGCGCCCGCGTAGAAGCGAAAGTGCGGAGGCCCGACTACGAAGGGATTCCTTGACTGGCAAAGCTTGTATGGGCTTAGACCCTAAACCCTAAGCCCTATACCCGAAACCCGAAACCCTAAACCCTAAACCCTAAACCCTAAGCCCTGCAGGAGCCCTAAGTGAGACCCAAAGGGAAAAGGTTGATCGTCCACAGGCTTGCATATGGAATACTACGATGCCCTCAGAAATGCGTGGCCGGGCGTCAACGCCAGTCGTGCGTCCTTTCGAGCGTCTTCGATGATGAGGAGCTCGGCCTTGCTTTTCGGTCCCTAAATGCGTAAGCTAAACCCTATAAGAAAGTAAAGCCTAAACCCTAAACCCTAAAACCTTAAACACCCTAAACTTCAACCCTGCACTTGTATGCCCATGGGCCCCCAGGCAGCTGTGAACCAAAACCATCAGCCCTGAGAATCCTTCACACGGGTGTATGGTCTTAAGGGTTAAGTGGAAACAGGCCCTGCACCCTGCAAGGGTTTAGGGTTTAGGGTTTAGGGTTTAGGGTTTAGGGTTTAGGGTTTAGGGTTTAGGGTTTAGGGTTTAGGGTTTAGGGTTTAGGGATTAATGATTAGGGTTCAAGGTCTAAAACCCTGATCATTAATCCCTAAATTCCCCTTAAACCCTACAGCCATCAACGCCGAACCCCAAGGCCCAAACCCTAAACCCTAAACCCTAAATCCTAAACCCTAAACCCTAAACCCTAAACTCTAAAACCTAAATCCTAAACCCTAAACCCTACCCTAAACCCTAAACCCTAACCTACTATTTGCTCAAGAATCCCCCCAACATGAAAATACTAATCCTTACGTTGCGCTTATAAGGAAGAAATCTATTTGCTTGTTCTTTTTGTTAAGGGGGGGGGGGGGGGCGTGGGGGCTGGGTTCTTAAGCAAATAGAAGTTATCCCCATACCCTCCCCCCCACCCACTCCCCTTTCCCCCCCCCCCCCCCTTCCCCCCCCGCACCCACCCCACCCCAAACCTCAAACCCCTAAACCCAAGACCTGCAACCAACTTTCAGAACTCCCCAGTCGCCCCCGCATTTAGGGTTTAGGGTTTCTAACACCTCAGCCCCTCAACCCTACAGGCAGGGCCCTCCCTGGAAGAGTTGAGGGGTTCGGATTCGGGCGTACTGGCTAATTGCAATTTGGGCGCCATACCTTCGGCCTGGTGCCTCTACTGCAGACCTATACCTAAGAAAACTCATACAACACAGCCCAGCTTACGGCCCGTATACATCTCTGAACCCTAAACCCTAAATCCCAAACCCAGAACTCTGAACCCTAAACCCCAAACCCTAAACCCCAAACCCTAAACCCTGAACCCTGAACCCCTGAACCCTGAACCCTGAACCCTACTCTACTTACAACTCGGGGGGGAGGGGGGGGGGGGTGCCCTCTTTGTAAAGACACCCATGGCAGACAGCTGCTGCCGAGCCACATGAGTGGGTACCAGGATGTAGTTGCACCATCCCTCTTCCTCACTTTCAAGTGGGTTTAGGGTGCAGGGGTTTAGGGGTTTAGGGGTTTAGGGGTTTAGGGGTTTAGGGGTTTAGGGGTTTAGGGGTTTAGGGGTTTAGGGGTTTAGGGGTTTAGGGGTTTAGGGGTTTAGGGGTTTAGGGGTTTAGGGAACCCTTAAAGGGGTTTAGGGGTTTTAGGGTTTAGTGTTTCCGGCTGGGGAGTACCAAAGTACGAGCGAGTGTGACTCTGTGGTTCGAGAATCGGGTTTAGCAAGCCCCTTAGAATGTGGGGGGGGGGAACCAAACCCTAAACCCTAAAACTAGGAGGACCGGTGGTCTGGGAGTCACCTTGTGGCTGTCTCGGGGGATCTCGGGCTTCTCTTAAGGTAGCCCTTCAATTCGTAAGGGAGGTTGTATGGTCCCTGGCTTAGGGTTTATAGGGTTTATAGGGTTTATAGGGTTTAGGCAAGTTACATTGGCCCTCAGTATGGTCCCGTACCTTCTTTACCGGGCTCTGAGGTATTGGCCCTTGGGTTCTATAGGGTACGGTATACAAGTGGTATGCAAGCGGTCCGTTAAGGGCCCATACTAAGAGACCATGTAACTACCCTTAGGTCTATTCAGGGACCAGACTAAGGGACGCCTTAGTAGAGGCTCTGGGCTTTGAGTTGAAGTTCTTCGGTGTCGTTGTGGGTGTGGGATTTCGAGTGCAGAAAGTGTTAGGGTCTTCAGGGTTTCTAGGGGATGGTCCAAGGGAAGGGGGAGGTTCCCCTAGCAGCCCAAACCCGGCACCTTAAACTGCCCGAAACTACCCAAAGCCCAAACCCTAAACTGCTGTACCTCGAAACCCACCCCAAACCCTAAGCCCCCCCTCCCTGTTCTGGCGGAGCTTCTCTTGGGCACTCCACATTTGGCCCATGGCTGGAGTCGGTCTCGAAGTCGCACCACCTGGGGGTTGAGGGACCAGCAAGCCTGGACCCAAGGGTTTAGGGGTTAGGGTTTAGGGTTTGGGGTTTAGGGTCTAGGGTTTAGGGTGTAGGGTTTTTGGTTTAGGGTTTAGGGTTCAGGGTTTAGGGTTTAGAGCAACCTAGGAATAAAAGGGGTCCCCTGTTTGGATCTGAGGGACCTAAACCCTGAAAAAGGAAGAGGGGCATACTCCCGGTCCTGGAAACACAGACACACACACACACAAACACGTGCTGTAGGCTGTCAGGTGACGGGTGTTTGCGGTCCATGGTTGTGAAGACGTGACTGCTCCTTACAGACTTAGTCAGGCTATGTTGCCAGAGACGTTCACAGACTCTAGCCTAAACCCGAAAGCCGGGAAACTCAAGCCTAAACCCAAAGCGCAAACCCAGGATCCTATGTTCCTAAGCCTAAACCCAAGACGCAAACCCAGGATCCTATGTTCCTAAGCTTCAATCTAGAGACCTTGATAGCTTTTAGCGGTTGGTTTAACAATGCGGGCCCTTGTCTATGTTCTAAAAAAACCCTCAAACCTCATGGCCCACACACACAGAGACGTACGCCTACACACACCTACACACACACAACCAACCGGCCAACCCAGCCAGAAAAGCAAAAAACAACAGGGTTCGGGGTTTAGGGTTTAGGGTTCAGGGTTTCGGGTTTAGGGTTTAGGGACCCCAAATCCTAACCCTAAGCACCAAGGCCTTCGCACTGCTGTCCTCCGTGACTGTGACGCCTGCCACGCGCGCTCGGGCAGAGTGCATCGTCAGCCTCGAGTGACTGCCGGCTCTCGTGACACTCCAGCCATCGCTGGGTATCCGCAACGAGTGGCGTGATGGCAGATGGAACCCTAAACCCTAACCCCAGACCCTAAACCCTAAACCCTCAACCCTAAACCCTAAGAATGGCATGTCCGGCTTCATCGCAGCAGCTCGAAGCAACGAAGCAGTTCCCGCGGCGATCAGCCCAGAGACTCCAATATCCCTTAATTACGGAATACTCCTTAAACCATATAAGGAAGGTTTAGGGTTTAGGGTTTAGGGTTTAGGGTTTAGGGTTTAGGGTTTAGGGTTTAGGGTTTAGGGTTTAGGGTTTAGGGTTTAGGGTTTCGAGTTTAGGGTCTAGGGCCTTAGGGTTTAGGGGATGAACCCTAGAATATGTTTTTGCAAATTTCCCTAATTAAGGGGTCGTGGACTCTCTGGGATCAGGAAGTTGCTCACGCGCAACGGCCTCTGCACGTCGTCGATGTCATGCAGCGGTTTCGGGTTTAGGGGTTTTGGGGGGTTTAAGGGATTCAGGGGTTTTCGGGTTTAGGGCTTTAGGGTCTAGGGTTTTAGGGTTTAGGGTCTGGGTTTTAGGGCTTTAGGATTTAGAGTTTCAGGGTTTAGGGTTTGAGGGAAAAACGCCATTGAGCTCTGGCCGAAAGCCCTGAACGCAAACTGGGCAAAGTCCTAAAGCATATAACCAGCCAACACCCTAAAACCCTCAAGCTCTTCTCCCTAGAGCGCTAACGACCTAACCAAATAAAACCCGAAAGCCCTGAAGCTAACACCCACAGAGACCTGAAGCCCTAAAACCCTAAAACCCCTGTGCTTAAACCGAAAACCCTAGAAGCCCTAAAGCCTAAAGCCCTAACGCCCCTAACATCCCCAATACCCCTCAAGCCCCTCAACCCTACACCCCAAACCCTAAACCCTAAACCCTAAACCCTAAACCCTAAACCCTAAACCCTAAACTCCAAACCCGAAATCTAAAGCCCTTTCAGACGCAGCGGCTTGCCCTGCCAGCTCTTGAACCAGCAGCGATTGGGGTCGATCAGCACCTCTCCCGGGTTTAGGGTTTAGGGTGTTTAGGGTGTTTAGGGTGTTTAGGGTGTTTAGGGTGTTTAGGGTGTTTAGGGTGTTTAGGGTGTTTAGGGTTTATAGGGTTTAGGGTTTAGGGTTTAGGGCTCAGGGGGTTGAGAGCCACCTCTTGGGCCTAGGGCTTAAGGTTTAGGGCTCAGGGGGTTGCGGGCTCAAGGGAGTGGAGGCTTGGGTGTGGGGCTTAGGAAACTTTGGGAAGTTTGAGAAGTTTGGGAAACCCTAAACCCTAAACCCTAAACCCTAAACCCTAAACCCAGAAAGTCAAGGGTTCAAGGCGGGGAAAAACGGCTTGGGACCCGGTGCTTGGAAACAAAGCCCGATGACAAGCTAAGAAGGGAGGGCATGTGGATTAGAGAAAAAGATCAAAACCCTAAACCCTAAACCCTAAACGGCTTAGGGACCCGCTGCCCCAAAGCCTAAACCCGAATAACCCACAAACCTAGACACAAACCCTAATCACTGAAGGTTTAGGGTTTAGGGTGGATACTGCATGGGTCGGGTAGAGCCCTAAACTCCAAACTCTTAGCAGCCGTAGATCTTCGGGAAGTTGCATATCCCATAGTTGGGGCCCTTAATTGGGAACCCTTTTGAACCCTTTATACACTACAAAACCCAAAGCCCATACTTATTAAAGTATAAGTACATAGGGACCATACGGGAATACGCTTAGTAGCTATTCCGACCCCAAATTAAGCCCCAGAACCTCCTGAAGCTCCACTTGGAGGTTCATGGGTCGTTATAAGTAGGTAGGTTGTGGGCACCTTTGAATGGGTTTTCAGTATAGCTACCATAAATGTAACCCTACCTATAACTTCCTATGAATTTTCAAGTAGCGGAAGACCTAGAAACTCTCGGTTTGGGGTCTAGGGTGTCCCAAAGTCAATGCCGAGGTTGGCGCTAAGTGGGAGCACTGAGTGTCGAACAGCTTCATGAGCGTCCTTTCCACATTCCTAAACCCTAAACCCTAAACCCTAAACCCTAAACCCTAAACCCTAAACCCTAAACCCTAAACCCTAAACCGGGGTTAAGGGGAGGGGCAAGGGCGGTGGCAACCTCCGGTGTGAAACGGACCATATCTGTCCCAGATCAGTGCTAAACCCTTCTAAACCCTTAAACCCTAAACCCTAAACCCTGAACCCTGAACCCCTAACCCTAAACCCCAGCCCCCACCCGAAACCCTAACCACCCCCCTCCCCCCCCCCCCACCCCCCCGACCCCCCCCCCCAAAGTCCTTGTAAACTTTGGGATCTTGGTGTTCTAAGGATGACAAAAAGAACTAGGGTTTTGGGCTTTCAGGCTTCAAAAAGTGAAGTGAAGGTTTAGGGTTCAGGGGTGAAGTTTCGGACTTACGGGCAGTCTCACATGTCCAAACTATCCAGGATGCAGGCCACACAAGGATTTCGACTGCCACGGCTTAATGGACCCACCTAGTGTTCAGTAAAGGGGTTAGGGTTTAGGGTTTGGAGTTTAGGGTTTAGGGTGTTCACTTGCCACCCAAGACGCGGGCTTAGGGACTATGAGGTTTAGGGTATGACCATTCCTACTATTTGCTTAAGAACCCCCCCCCCCAAAAAAAAAAAAAAAAAATCTTACAAAACCCTAAACCCTCAACCCTACCCTCAACCCTAAACCCTAACATACAAATATTCTTCCTTATATTGACTTCACTTTCTGGGGGGTTCTGAACCAGATATAGTAGATTGGCGCTGCTGTTTTTTCACGGCAAGAGAAACTCGAGGACTATGGGGGAGCAAGGTCCAAGAGCAAGATGTGTGTATCAATGTTCCGCACCCGAAACCGAAAACCCGAAACTGCCGCATGAATTACAGCGCGGCCCCAGGGTCTCCCACTTGCAGCTGCCTACACGTGGCGGGCCTTGTGTGCCCGGTAAGGGGTAGCCGAATGCTGCATTTGCTTGTGTCGCTTGGTATCGTCTTTGTGTTTCTCTCTTGGGGCTTACTCCCTGAGGAGAAGTTATGTAGAAATCGCGTTAGTTCTGCAAGTGGGGGGCGTAGTTTGCTCCAGTATCGAATGGCATCCTCGACCGGTGTGCGCTTCGCTGTAAGAACAGCTCCGTGGGAAAGCAAAGGCCAATCTAAGGGCTTAGAACTTGCTGCGGTGTCAGAGTTACAGTTGGCCACAGGACATTCGATTGAAGCATTGTCATCAGTCAGCGCCGATCAGATTCATGAGGCTGTGTCAGGATGGTGCTTCGCGAATTTCAACACCGCCAAGAGCGTGCTAGAACTTCGGACTTCGTCGACTTTTGTGCTCATCCTCAAAGGGTTCATCGCAGATAGGCTTGAGTCCATGGGATGTGAGAAGGCGCGGGTGTCACAAATCGTTCTTTCGGTCCATGACCACAGGCAATGCAAATCAGAACCGCGTGCCGTGACGCTTCTGAATCTGTCATTCGATGAGATGGACTTTGTGGGGCTGTGCACGGGAGACTCAGCTATTGAGATGACTCCGACAGATACCATTCCCATTTTGGCCGAGATACGGCAATCGGACACTGAGCCAGAAGCATGGGCCACATATGGTACAGTCGCATCCTTTGACACGTACATCGCCACCATCCTTCAATCTATTGGAGTTACCAACAGCTCAGTGGCGCATAAAACAGTGGAGAAGCAGGGCTATTTCTGCAAACGGATTCAGGTGCCTCGTGTCTGTCGTGACGCGCTGTACATGAGGAGCGGGTTTTTCGGCATTCAGTTCAAGCCGTTGCGCCATCCCAACGATCCTTTGGAGGAAGGATTGGAGGTCATTAGAGCCGAGGGCAACAACTCCCTCATGAGTGTGGCCAAGCAGCTTGAGTCGACTACGGGCTTCCTGGGTTGCTTCTCCTCAATGGGCACAGTTTATGTGCGAGCCAAAGATGACGACATTGCAACCATTCGCAAGGTGCTTTTCCCCGACTCTACACGTTTCAACGCAGAGAATTGGGGAATGAAAGCCAAGTTTCGCTACAAGGTCATGGGCTTTCCAGCTGGCATTACGCCAGTCAAAGCCTTCCAGACGCTTCAGGACATGGGGTGGATTGTCATTCCGGGACATGTTGTTCATGCTAGTGAGCTGGCTACCGTCTACGTCTCGACGGATGAACGGCCGCCCCACACAAAGTTTCATACAACCCAAGGCATCATCCAAATTTCGGAGGCTGAGAGAGCGGCCCGTCAGAAAGTGCAGATACGCCCAGTCAAAGCGCCAGAGTCGGACACGTCTGGGGTAGCTTCGTCCAGATCTTCGTCAACGACCGATCCGTGGTCCAAATGGGATCCTTGGAAGGGTGCTAAGTCCCAGGAGGTTAGCAGCCCGACAGTGCAGCCGTGTTCTCTCCAATCTAGGGTGGTCGAGCTTGAGAAGAAAATGCAGGGTGTCCATCAAAGCATCGGGAAGTTGCAGGATGAACAGGCATTGACTCGAACGAAGTTGGACCACATGGCTGAAAAGAATTCGTCGGGGTTTGCTACCTTGATGGAAATGATTTCGGAGCTGAAGGAGATGCAAGGCGGCTCGTCGCGACAGAGTACCCCTGTCCGCAGTCCTCCTTTCAAAGCCGCGCGTAGTGAGTAGCATCAAAGGGTGGAAGCAATAGATCCGTCTGGTCCCTGGGTCGTGGTACCCTTCTACTTAGAACTCTTCATGGCGGTTTTTCCATCCTTTGTAACCTGATGCTAGTGATAGTAAGATGGGCGTTGTTCATCTATAGAGGTGTGATTTACTCCTTGCTGGTGTCTTTTTTGTGTTGGTTTTGTTGGGTGTGGTTCTTCGGCAAAGTCCGCTCTCGTGCGTGCCGTAGGCATAGAGCTAAGTGCCGTGTGTATTGCTTGGCTGTTCTCTTTAGTTTCGCTGTGGGCGCCCATACAATTCATGCTCCGCAGGTCACATGTGCTGATAAGCGACCCTTGCGACTTTTGCCACTGAAAACTCCTGTGGTTGTCGCGTGGCCTGTGTGTGAGAATGGCTTGCATGTTTGGCTGACGCATTCGTTGCTATATGTTGGTACTTCACGTGCCTGTTTATCGTACTTGTCGTCAGCCAGCTCCGTCTCTCGTAGATGTTGCACGAAGGATCGATGTGTACATATGCCTCCTGATGTCTCTTTCTCTTGCTTCTCTTACTCTTGCTCTCTGTGTTTACCTTCTCTCTTTGACATCTTCTCCCCTTGTTTAGGTTACCCTGGGGAAGGACCCTTTAACATCCTCTCCATTAATGTTACGTCATGCCCCAAGCATTGGCAAGACCTTGTTGACATTCAAACTTTTCTCAATCTAGCCGACCCCATCGCCGCAGTATGTTTGCAGGAGTCTCGTATTCCACCGTCCAAGGTCAAGTCTTTACAAACCACTTTCTCTGACCATGGATGGTGCCTGCACGTTGGATACCAGCCTCCTGTAGTCCCAATTAGAACCCAGACGAAAGCAATTCGACAACAGCATGGTGGAATCGCCATACTGACGCCAAAAGATGTGAGTGTTCGGACCGTGGAATTTAGTTCTGAGTGGTTGTCACTTCTCCCTTTCTGTCAGGTTATGTGGTATCCCCATGGCAGTGGTAGTAGTGGGTTTTACATCTTCAACTTGTACTTGCCTGCGCATGATTCTGCACGAGGGTTAAGGCGCGAAATCATGGAGAAAGCGTTTCAATTCGCTGCCACCTTGTCAGGCCCTGTTTGTATGTGTGGAGATTTCCAAGATCCCCCAGAGTGCAACGCAGCAGTCGCAGAAGCTATCTTTAAGGGTGGCTGGACCGATGCGTTGTTTGAGGTTGCGGCTATGTTCGGTAAAACTCCTGATTTCACCTATTCTGCTAGGAAAGATGGGTGGAGAGACCGTAACCCCAAAGGCAAAACTAGGATTGACTTGTGGCTCCTGAGTCCGTCTTTCCTCCCTCTGTTGAAGAATGGTGGTGTTCACTACAATGCCCCATTTCCTGGTCATGCAGTAGTTTCCCTCAATGTGGACGCTGGCATGTTTCAAGCGCAGGCCTTCACCCTGAGTCCTCATAAGAAGTGGGATTTGCCCCCAATCCCTAAAGACCAAGAGCAATGGGATGAACGGGATTCTCAGTGTATCCCCATCTTGATGTCCTGCATGGCTTCACTCACACAGGCGATTGAGGATCTGGACGTAGAAAGAGTTTGGAGCATTGCATGTCAAATTGCCACTGATATGCTTAACCATGTCACACAACAGAACGTGCCACCTACGCGAGGCTCAACCCCAAAGTTTAAGCTCAAAAAGCCCTTCGTGTCCCATGTTAATCCTCATGCCCCAGCTGCCCGTACTTCAAAAGCTAAACGTGTGATCCAGGAGGCCTTGGTACAATCGTCTAGACACCGGGATGGTTTAGCGATAGATCTTGTCACTTTCCAAAACACTATTGGCAATCTGCGCCGTTTGATCATCAGCCTGGGGTGTCCTGACATAGCGTTTCCTCCTGCTGTGGGCACAGTTGAAATGGAGGATTGGCTCAACTCGCTGAGTAGCTTTTGTTCCGATTTCAACTCCAAAATCAGTAGGAAGGTTGATGCTGAAAGGTTGAGGAAATGGAAAGAACGCATGAAGGTAAGTTCTGCTGCTGATAGAAAATTAGTGCATTCCTGGATCAAGGACCAACAGTCTTGCACCCCCAAATGTTTTAGGAGGTCCGATGGTTCCATCACAGCATGCCCTCAAGAAATGCTTGACATGGTTACCTCGCGAATGGAAGAAATCTACAACACGCATAAGGGTAGGGATGTTCGCGGGATGATTGAGCATTTTCTCTTGAAGTACGCTCCAAGCATTGAAGCAAGGCGCTGTGCAGTTGAATGCCCCAAATTTGATCATCGCGATGTGTTCAAACTTTTCCAAAAGCGCCCATCCTGTAAAGCCGCCGGCCTGGACGGCTGGCTCACGATTGAACTTAAGCATTTACCCCCTAGTGGGTGGTGGGCCTTCACAGCTGTTATGAAGCTGGCTGAGGCGACGGGGCAGTGGCCGAGGGTTATTAAACTTGTCTCTGTTGCCACTATCAGTAAGGGGCAAGGCACGTATGATCCCACCCTCACGCGTGCCATAGGGATTTCTTCTGCAGTGTATTCTGTCTGGTCGTCCTTGCGATTTAGGCAGCTTACCCCGTGGCATCTAAAGATTGCACCAGCTTCGCTGTATGGAGGTTTGAAGAATCGTAAGGCGTTGGATTCAGAGCTTGACTTCTCCACGGACATGCATGAGCATGAGGACACTATGTGTGCTGTGTTTGTTGATAGATATAAGTGTTTCGACTTAATCATTCCTGAAGTCGCGCTCAAAATTGCTCTTGAGCTAGGTCTCCCCCCTTCAATTTACAATGCCGCTTTAGGGTTTTACGCCAATCAGATCAAGTTCTTCAAAATTGGGCAGTTCTATGGAAGGAAGGTCATGTCGACAAATGCGGCAGTCCAAGGGTGTTCTTTATCAATCCTTATGGTGAACAGTATGTACTCAGTTCTTGCTCAGCATCTAGCCGACGTGTCGCCGGACAGCAGGTTCACCTCGTTTATTGATGATTGTAAAATTTGGACCGTTCAGACCGACACGGATCAGTTGAAGCTAGCTTTTGAAGCCCTCAGCAGCTTCGATGATGCTATCGGGCAACAAATTAACGAAACAAAGTCCACTGTGTTATCCAAATTTCAGAAGAAGGCGGCACGCTTCTTGAGAGACGTGGGTCGGCAGTTTCCCTCAAAAAAGACTGTGAAATCTCTTGGTTGCTCACACACGGTTGGCAAGAAGCGGTGCGCCAAATTCCAAGATCAGCGGGTTCACAAAGCAATCCGCACTGCAAGTAGAGTTTCCCACCTTCCATTACCTGAGAAGCAGAAGATCTTGCATACCCACTCTAATGTGCATTCCCAGTGGCTTTACGGATGTGAACTGCAAGCCCCATCCAAACGTATGTTTCAAAGATTGCGGACAGCAGTAGTTGGCATATTCCATAAGAGGTCAAACTGCATGCGGTGCCCTTTTCATTTCCTGGCCACTTTTGGTGATATTTATGTAGACCCGTGGGCTGCTTGGGTTCTTCATAATCTGAATTGGGTCCGGTCTGAGTATTGGCGGGATCGTGACAGACTACGATCAGATCTGGTAAGGGTTCGTAGTCTGATGCGTGACAGGCCCCCAAATTTGCCATTTCCGCTCACCTCAGGAGGGAGAGTAAATAACTTGTGCCACATTTTCCACCAACTTGGATGGAGAGTTGCCAGCCACGATGAGTTCGTTGTCATACGCCAAAATGACGTGGACTTAAACTTGGTGATGGGCTCCCGGCACGAGTTCCAACAGGAACTTGCCAGATCCATACGCGCCTGGCTACTCCGACAGGCCCCAGATCGACAAGACTTTCGTCCGAAAGGACACACTTCACATGTTGACATTTATCGCACTCGATATTTGCTTGATTCCAGCTTTGCCGACAGGAACGACATGAAAATCCTCGAATCAATATTTGCTGAATTGCCACAGCCTTTTGAGCGAACACGTGCAATTTTACGCTCGCTTTTGTCGGGTTCAGTCTTCACAGGTCGCAGACTTCGGGCGGCTGGCAAAACGGAGTCTGACAAATGCAAGGCGTGTGGTCGGCCCGAAGATCACGATCATTTGTTTCGAAGTTGTCCGCGTATTGTGGCCAGTAAACCTTCTGGACCAGCTTTCGACACACTTCCTCATGATACGTGGTGCTCGGGAATTATGTTCGAGTCCCCTCAGATTGGGAATTGGCGGCGCCGGAAGGCTTCACAGCAAATAGACCTCGCGGATGACGCTCAGTTAAACATTGAAGCAGACTTTGCCTTCGTGGATGGCTCTTGCTTCTTTTCCAAATGGGCTCCCATTTCTTCGGCAGCTTCAGCTGTTGTCTTCCCAAATGGCACTACAGTAGTTCGGGAGGTTCCCGGACTTTACGCATCTTCACAGAGGGCAGAGATCTGGGCGCTGGCGATAGCCATTCATCACAGTGTCGGTCCCATTAAAGTTGGTAGTGATTGTCAGGGTGTCGTAAATACTTTTTTGTGGTTAGACGCCAACGCTTGGAATTACGATTTGCTAAGTAAGGTCGATAACGCTGACTTGTGGAGTGTAGTCTCAGCTCAGATGGCTAGGCGTACTGGTCTGGTCACCGTGTTTAAAGTTAAGGCCCATGTGTCTACAGACTACAAACACCAGCCAGCGTTGTGGACTGATTTGAATGCTAAAGCAGACGCTGCTGCTAAGCAAGCAGCGCGCGCAAAGTATGAAGCTGCCTGTAAGCAGTTTGAACCTGAACTGGTTGATGGCGTTGTTTTGCATGTTCATCTTGTTAAAGTGTTGTTCGACAGGTTTCAGCAATTCGCAGCTGAGATTTCAAATGATGCTCCCATGCAAAGAACAAGCCCTGGTAGTTCGCAGCGTAGACGTATCTGGGGTAAGCAAAGTGTTTCATGTCCCACTAGTTCTAAGCCGTCTTTTCATGAAGACAGCCTTAAAAGTTTCGTCAAATTAAGCAAGGCTTGCCGATTGACGGAGGTGTTTGGGACGAAGTCATGAGGGCTTATCCCAGATACGCTTATGCGCGTAAAGAAGTCATCATCACGAGTAGAATAGACCTTCACGTCGCGATGGAGGATATCTCATGGGGGAATACTATTAAGAACATCCCAGCCATGCGGCTTGTGTTAAACTTTGTTCTTACTTCCCAATGGTATTTTCCTGAAGGGCAATCTTCTACGCGACAGTCGTGGGTCGAACTAGTCTGCGAATTCGTCGCGAGGTATGGGTTCGTAGGTGGCTTTGTGACGAAAGGGATGCCCATGTCACGTATGACCCGTAAGTTGAAAACTTACGTTGTGAAAGTGTTCGAAGCAGCTGGACATCCCATTCAGACAGTGAGTCGAATATCCCATCTTCGTGATTTCTTTGGAGGCGATGTGGCCGGTTTGGTTGGCAGTATGAGATTGAACCATCCCAATCATGTTTGGGCAACGCTTATTTCTGCTGCGCTCGATCCTGGCAAAAGGCCTTGTGGGCAGCGACAAGCGAATGCCCGTTGGATTCCTGATTTCCTTTCCCCAGTCTGACTCTTGTTCTCTCCATCTCCCTCTTCATCGATCCTCAGACATGTCGCTAATTCAGCCACTTCGACGCTCGTGAGGCTTAGAAGTAAGTGTCGGTAAAAAAAGAATTAGCTTCGAGCTCAAAGCCCAGAAAAATGTCCTCCGTATGCCCGGCCTTTAACAGGATTGAGGGGTGGGGGTGGCGGGAGCGAAGAATCGAAAACCGTTGAGGGTTTAGGATGTGGTGTTTAGGGCTACCCTATACGCAGTCTCTTAAGCCCTATACACCCATGCAGTGTTGCGAGCGCAAGAATATGGGCGTCCCAATCTCGGGGCTACCAGAAAACTGCGAAATTCAGCTTTTGTTCAGGGCCGTCCTTGCCTAAGGGCTCATCTTAGAGGAACTGATACTTGGTAGCCCGGTAACCATATCATAATAAGGGCACCCGTTTTGGGGGTGGTTGCTTGATAAGGGAACCTATAACCGAAAAAAGGGGTAAAGGGTACCACTGGGCTACCATGTCTTAGAGGAACTACTACTTGAAGGTTCATGGTACTTACTAACCAATCACAACTGTACTTATAACCGTACTTATAATTGGGATAACCCCTATAAGGCCCTTTAGAGGTATTGTAAGTAGGGTTATAAGTACAGTTATAACTGGTTAGTAAGTACCATGAACCTCCAAGTACCAGGATCCTTGAACCCTAAACCCTAAACCCTAAACCCTAAACCGCCATATCTGCAGTATCGCCTATGAATCAAGCCGCACGAACGCAAGGTCCTCGTGACGGAGTCGAAAAACTCTTCCTCGCCGCAAGGTGACGAACCCTAAACCCTAACCCTAAACCCTAAACCCCAAACCCCTAAACCCTAAACCCAAAACCCCAAACCCCAAACCCTAAACCCCAAACGTCATGACTTGGGCCAGGCCCTATAGACAAAACAAAGCAGACCTCTAGAAAGTCACCCGCAAGACTCAAGCAGCTTATGAACCATCGGGTGCAACCAGGTCATGCACAAAATCCTGACCTCTAACCCTAAGACACACAAACAAACCCTAAACCCTAAACCCTAAACCCTAAACCCTAAACCCTAAACCCTAAACCCTAAACCCTAAACCCTAAACCCTACACCCTACACCCTAAACCAAACAAGTGTCTAAAACCTCCGCGGCATGATCTCACCGCTCTTTGTTCATACTGGTTCTCAGTACGAAACTAGGGGTTTAGGGTTTAGGGTTTGGGGTTTAGGGTTTAGGGTTTAGGGTTTGGGGTTTGGGGTTTGGGGTTTGGAGCTAGGTACCCTACAATCCATTTCAGCTTACTATGTAATATGTTGAGGAGATAAGGCAATCATTTTCATAACTTAAGAACTGGCAAGTTCCCAGGACTAAAGGTTAAGGGAAGGGTTCAAGATGTAGGGTTTAGAGCCAGGGCTTCGTAGGGCCTCTAGGGTTCAGGGCCTACAAGGAGTCGCCCCACTGACCAGAGCTATACAGGCCCCAAGCCGGGGTAGGTTTTACAAACCCCAAACCCCAAATCCTAAATCCTAATTTAAACCCTAAACCCTGAACCCTGAGGATTATATGGGAATTAAGACTAGGGCCTGCCAGGAGTTGCTTTTGGGGTTTGGGGTTAGGGTTTAGGGTTTAGGGTTGAAGGTTTCGGGTACTCCGAGCGATTGGCTGTCCTGGGGGGTGTCGAGAAGGCCGAGCGACTCGAGTGTCCGGATTCGCTCCTGTGGAGCGGCGGCTGCATCTAATCCCAAGAAGGGTTTAGGGTTTTGGGTTTGGGGTTTAGGGTTTGGGGTTCAGGGTTTAGGGTTTGGGGTTATATAATCCAAGTCGGGTTTTGCTCCACTTGGGCTTAGATAAGGCTTCAGGGACAGGGGTTTCAGGGTCTTAGGGGGTTTTAGGGGCTTAGGGTTTCAGGTTCGGGGTTTAGGGTTTGGGGTGTCAGGGGTTTCCAGGACCCAAGAGTAACCGAGGACTAAGCAGGGTAATTACCCTTGTTGGTTCCTGGTTCTTAGTACTATAGGTCCCGGAGCGGTGCTGAGGAAGGGTTTAGGGTTTAGGGTTTAGGGTTTAGGGTTTAGGGCTTAGGGTTTAGGGTTTAGGGTTTAGGAGTTTAGGATGAAGAGGGCGCCCTTCTTCTGTCTAATGGGGCGAATGAACCCTCAGCCCTAACCCCTAAACCCTAACCCTACTGAGCCCTCAACCCTAACCCCTGAACCATAATCCCAATACAAAGCCGTAAGCCCTCAACCACCCTAAGCATTCATCCCTGAACCATAAACACAAGACAAAGCCCTAAACCACCCTAAACCCAAATTTCTGAACCAGAACCCCCAGACAAAACCCCAAGCTCTAAACCCCAACCCCTGAACCCTAATCCCAGAACCCGAAATCCCATACAAAAGGGAATAAGGGCCACGCTTTTGCTGGGCAGCAGAAGGCAATACAAGACTCGACAAGCCCAGGCAAAAAAAAGGGGAAACGCGCGCGATGGCCAGGATTTTCATGGAAAGGGGTTCTATGAACTTATGATATAGGGGCCTTAAGAAGTAGGACAGGGTTTTGTGGGGGAGATGATAGTTTATTTATACAGGGACCATAAGGGAATAGTCTTTGTAACTATTCCGACCCCTATATAAAAAAATCATAAGTAAATAAATAAACAAATAAATATAAATGTAAATAAATAAATAAATAAATATATATATATATATATATATTTATTTATTTATTTATATTTTGCGTGTGCGTGTGCGTGTGCGTGCGCGTGTGCGCGTGTGCGCGTGTGCGCGTGTGCGCGTGTGCGTGTGTGCGTGTGTGCGTGTGTGCGTGTGTGCGTGTGTGCGTGTGTGCGTGTGTGCGTGTGTGCGTGTGTGCGTGTGTGCGTGTGTGCGTGTG
>CAJNDS010000668.1:1085054-1189713 GCA_905221605.1 Symbiodinium natans
CGAAACCTCCGGGCCCGATAAACCCTGGGGGTCCAAGCGAACCCTAAATGAAAAACTGAAAGCCTAAACCCTGAACCTTCTGAACCCCGAACTAACCAGCTTTCTGCATAGCCAGGGACAACGTCCCGTCACCCGGGTGGTCGCAGCGAGCGTCTTCCGAGCCACACATCTTGCAAACCTTCGGCGACCCCAGCGATTGATGTTTAGGGTCTAGGTTAGTTTAGGGGACAAGATCCAAACCCTAAACCCGAAACCCGAAACCCTAAACCCTAAACCCAAACGGCCAGAGAATCGGAAGAACATCTGGGGGGGACGAAGCTCTGCAACCAACCCTCCAAGCCCTAAAGCCCCAACTAGACCCCATACAGTACGCACCCGAAGCTCCCAAGCCCCAAACCCCTAAACCCTGCGGCAAACGCCTAAAGCCCTCAACCCCTATACGTCCTAAAGCCTTAAAGCCTACGGTTCTGAAACCCAAAAGGCCGACACCCTGCAGCAAACACCCAAAGCCATAAACTAAACCCAAAAGCGCATCGAAGCTCGAAAGCCCTAAACCCTAAACCCTAAACCCTAAACCCTAACCGCTAACCCCTAAACCCTAAACCCTAAACCCTAAACCCTAAACCCTAAACCTACCAAAGCCCAAACACTTCTGGGGCCCCGGTGCTTTGTGAGGACCGCTCAGCCATGCCTCCATAACCGAGCAAAACCTTCGCCGGGTCTGTAGGGCTCTAGGGCTCTAGGCCTTCAAGGTTTCGGGTTTAGGGTTTAGGGTTTAGGGTTTAGGTCTGCAGGGTTTAGGGCTTCAGGGTTTAGGGCTTTGGGCTGGAAGGTTTCGGGTGATCAGGGCTTTAAGGCTGCATGTTTATTCTCTACTGGATTTGGGGCCCTAAACCCTAAAGCCTAAACCCTAAACCCTAAACCCTAACAGGGCCGATAGGTTCCCAGAGACTCCTATGGCCCTTTACCGCGGACTTGTCCTGACATCAGCTTCCGGAGCAAAAGCCCTGGGTTCAGGCTTCGGGCGTTTAGGGTTTAGGGTTTAGGTTCTGGTATGGAGGCTAGGGTTTAGGGTTTAGGGTTGAGGGTTGAGGGTTGAGGGTTGAGGGTTGAGGGTTGAGGGTTGAGGGTTGAGGGTTTAGGGCTAGGGCTTTTTCAGGAATTTAGATTTGAAGGCTTAACGCTTAGAAGGGGTTGGGGCCCTTAGTGTTTTTCAGGGCTTGATCGGGCGATGGGCTTATTGGGCTTTCCTGCGGCCAGGAAATTTATGGCTGCCCGAGGTTGGTTTAGGGTTTAGGGTTTAGGGTTTAGGGTTTAGGGTTTAGGGTTTAGGGTTTAGGGTTTAGGGTTTAGGGTTTAGGGTTTAGGGTTTAGGGTTTAGGGTTTAGGGCTTAGGGCTTAGGGCTTAGGGCTTAGGGCTTAGGGCTTAGGGTTTATAAGGGCTTATGGTTTAGAAATTCAAGAGGTTGCCCTTACAGCGTAGCCGCGACAATGCGAAGCCCTTTCTAAAAAGAGGGAGTCGCCGCAGGGCATCCGTATTCTAGTAACAGGCTTGTGCAATCAGGCCAAAAACCCCAAAAGCCGAAACCCAATACACCACAATAAACCCTAAACCCTAAACCCTTAAACCCCAAAACCCTTAAACCCCCCGGAACCCCCTCAACCCCAAACCCCCTAAACCCCCAAAAGCCCTATAAGCCGTATAGCGCAGAACTTGAAATTAATTCAACATACCCAACCCCATACCCCTTGACCTTTAAAAGGATAATTACCCCTTGACCTTTAAAAGGAGAATCGAAAGGAAGGATTTTACCATACCCTTAATGTATCTTAAGGGGTATGCCCAAGGGGTATGTTGAACATTTCTGTTGCTGTACTAGAAGCCCTTAAAACCCCAAACCGAATGAGCTCTGTATCAGCCCTCAGGCTCCCAAAGCCCTCGAAACCCCTAAACCCTGCACCCTCAGACCTCCACCCAAAACCCCATAAACCCTCTCAACCCACTGAGCACTATAGACCCCTAAACCCTAAAAGCCCTAAAAGCCCTAAACCATAAACCCTAAACCCTATAAGCCCTAAACCTCGACTTAAACCCTATACGCCCTAAAGCCTGTTTTTTGGGGGGCTCTGGGTCTGGGTAGCCCAGCAACCAGACTACCATAAGGGGTTGGGGTTTAGGGCTTTTAGGGTTTAGGGTTTTTAGAGTTTAGCGTTTTTAGGGTTTAGGGTTGAGGGTTTAGGGTTTAGGGCTTAGGGCTTAGGGCTTAGGGTTTAGGGTTTAGGGTTTAGGGTTTAGGGCCTGGGGTTTAGGGTTCAGGGTCGGCGGTTGCCTCTTTGGGGCGTTGGTTGTGGCTGCAGGGAAGCCTGGAAGCAAAAACAGTGCAGAAGGGAAGCACCAGGGGCCTGGCAAACCCCTTAAAGACCCTAAGCTCTTAGAAACTGCGAACCCTAAGACCCTAGACCCTTAACCCTTAGCCCTACACCCTTAACCCTAAACCCTTCATCCTTAACTAAGACCCTAGACCCTAGACCCTCAACCCTTAACCCTAAACCCTGAACCCGAATTTTCGGAACATCCAAATGCTGTGCTTTAGGGTGTAGGGTACGTGATCCTGCTGGGGGCATGTGTATGGCTGAGTTTACCAGGATGTGTGGATTTAAGGTGTAGGGTTCGGGTTTAGGGACTTTTTTCTAGGGCCTGTAGAGAGCAGTATGATGAGTCAGGGTCCCTTCGAGGGGATTCTAATGACGTTCCAGAGGGGGTCCGAACCCTGAACCCTGAAACATAAACCCTAAACCCTGAACCCTTGGCGCCTTCCTCACAGAACCTAACTACTTCAGCCGTCCGCTGTCGAAACTCTTGGGAAAAGCTGCGGAGCCGTCGGTCGAAGGATGCAGAGTTCAGGGTTTACCTGGGACTTTACTTCGAGGTTCATGGGACTTCATAACCACTTTGATCTGGGCTTATAAGCCTACTTATACTATAAGGCCCTTTAGGGGTATTAAAAGTGGGGTTATAAGTAGAGTTATACTTGGTTAGTCCCATGAACCTCCAAGTATATACCTACAGTTTAGTAGTAGCTACCCTTGATTCGTAGGCATGACCCATAAACACGGTATGTAAAGAAGGTCCCAGGTAGGATTTAGGGTTTCGGGTTTAGGGTTCCGAAACCACGCAAACGCTAATCTTCTAACCTCCCTCCCCCCAAAAATGCAACGGGTAATATAGGGGCCTGCATAATTTGAATAGGGTTTGGGGGTGATATCTTTTTTGTACAATTGTGTCGAGACCACAAGGGACTATCATTTGCCAATATTCTGACCCCTATGTTGCCCAAGAAAATGGATTCAACGGACTAGTTCGACTACTACTTGGAGATTCATGGGACTTAATAACCACTTATAACTGGGCTTATAACCCTACTTATAATTGGGATAAGCCCTATAAGGCCCTTTAGGGGTATTAACAGTAGGGTTATGAGTACAGTTATGATTGGTTATTAAGTCCCATGAACCACCAAGTACCCCTAAACCTGCCCTGAACCCATTTCGGCGCTTGGAGGTTCATTTGGGTAGCTACAAGGAGGGCTTTCAGTATAGTAACCATTCTTCGACCCTATTTGGGTTTTTAGAACCCTACTGATCACTGCCCCTGAACCTCCAAGCATGAGACCCCTCATTTAGAACAGCCCCTCAACCCGAAACAGACCCCAAACCCTGCAGGGCTTGGAACCCTAAACCCCCAATCCTGGAATCCTAGCGCGTGCCGAACCCTCGAGCTTACATCCGAAATCCCGGATACGTGGCGGTCGTGTCTTTTCAGCTTGCTGAGTACAGGAGCCCCTGTATACCTGAAGGAATCGTCTTTCAATTGCAGTGAGAACCCCCAATATTGTTCAAAGAGAATCCTTAAGCAAGGGGTACAGGACTTACTTTGTGCAGCAACTAAAGCTTAAAGGGATCCAAACCACCTCAAAGAGCCAACCCTAGTGTCGTAAGTCGGGCGGTGGCGGGCCGGAGCGGTGGCGTTCCCAAAAAGACTTTATTGAAGCGAACGACTTCCCTGCTAAGAAAAAAGGAACCTAGTACTTCATATTTAAGGAATATGAAACCTAAACCCCGAGGGCCCTACACCCCAAAAGCCAAAAGGCCAATCGTGTTTGGGGCCTTACAAAGCTGAGGGTTCAGAAGCTTCAACACAGATCTGCCCCACGACCTTAGGGGTTTTTGGTTTTGGGGTTTAGGGCAAACCCTATTCCCCAGATGGAGGCCCAAAACCCTAAAGCATGGGTCTTGAGCTCCTATAAAGACCCTAAACCCTAAACCCTAAACCCTAAACCCTAAACCTCAAGAACAGAGTAGCCTCGAGTGTGGCACCCAGATCCGGTTCGGGCTCCGCCTTCGCTGGCCTCAACGAAGTCTCAGCCAAGAATCCCGGGTTTAGGGTTTAGGGTTTAGGGTTTAGGGTTTAGGGTTTAGGGTTTAGGGTTTAGGGTTTAGGGTTTAGGGTTTAGGGTTTAGCTGACCGAAAACTTGGGATGTACCCCCTCATACTAACAGTCCTTCATAGTTTAGGGCATAGGGTTACAGTCCTTAATAGGGATGGTCGTACCCCCTACTAGAAATCCTATTAAGGACTGTTAGTATAGGGGGGAATATCCCAACCCTACACCCAACTAAACCCAACCAGCTAAACGTTTAGGGTTAAACCCTAAGCCCTAAGCCCTAAGCCCTAAACCCTAAACCCTGGGGGGGTAGGGTCTCGGGATGAGGCATTCGGGTTTGGGATGTGGGGGCGAGAAAAAAAGGCTTCGGTTTCTACTATTTGCTTAAGAACCCCAAAAGAAAGGAAAAACACATAGTCCTCGAATCACCCTTATAGGAAAGAACCTAAACCCAAAACCCTAAACCCTAAACCCCAAACCCCAAACCCCGAACCCCGAACCCTACACCGTTCTGAAGCAAACGGGCGTAAGGTTTAAAGAGCTTGCATTCGAGCTGTTCAGGTCGCGTGGTCTTCCTTACCCCCCAAATACAGACCTCGACATTCTCGGATACGCACCCTAAACCCTAAACCCTAAACCCTAAACCCTAAACCCTAAACCCTAAACCCTAAACCCTAAACCCTAAACCCTAATCCGAAGGGTAAAGGGTACCACTGGGCTACCATGAGCCCCAGGCCAAGGCTGCGGCTGAGACTCCACTGTGTCCAGGGGCTCCGGCTGAGGCAAAGGCGACAAGAAGGTTAGGGTCCAGGGTTTAGGGTTTAGGGTTTAGGGTTTAGGGTTTAGGGGGTGAGGGTTCAGGATTCAGGGTTTTAGGGTTGAGGGCTTAGGGTTGTTTCGGCTCGTGGTTCGCGTATGAGCTTCAGGAGGCCGGCTAGACTGGCAAATTCCCATATGTGCGCCCTATGAACCCTAAACCCTGGACCCTGGACCCTGAACCCTAAACCCTGAACCCTGGATCCTGAACGTCTAGGGGGTTGACCCTACACGCCCAACCCTAAACCCTAAACCCTAAACCCTAAACCCTAAACCCTAAACCCTAAACCCTAAACCCTAAACCCTAAACCCTAAACCCTAAACCCTGAAGCCTAGCACCTAAACTTGGCGGCTTCCACTGAGGGGGCCTCTGACACACCCTGTCACCTGCAATTTAGGGTTTAGGGTTTGGGGTTTAGGGTTTGGGTTTAGGGTTTAGGGTTAGAAATTTAGGGTTTAGGGTTTAGGGTTAGAAGTTTAGGGTTTAGGGTTTGGGGCTTGAAACCCGGGGAAGCCCCAAACCTGAAGCTCCAAAACCCTTAAACCCTAAACCCGGAAGCCCCAAAACCCTTAAACCCCGAACCCTATTCCTTCATAAAAGGGGTTTTTTGAGACAACCCTTAAGGCCTGAACCCTATTCCTTAGCTCAGGGGGCGTAAAAACCTCTGGAGCCCGAACCCCGTTCCTGAATAAAGGCGTTGTAAGGGCTAACCCTAAACCCTAAACCCTAGACCCTAAACCCTAAACCCTAAACCCTAGACCCTAAACCTTAAACCCTAAACCCCCATTACTTAATAAGCAAGCTGTAAGGCATGGTAAAGGCTCTTTGGGTTTTCCAACCCTAAACCCTAAACCCTAAACCCTAAACCCTAAACCCTAAACCCTAAACCTGTAAGGAAAGAGCCCGTCGGCCGATGCCAGCGATCTTGGGGACAACTGGCCGACCTGGTGCAGGGTTTGGGGTTTAGGGTTTGGTGTTTAGGGTTTAGGGTTTGGGGTTCAGGGTTAAGGGGGTGGAAGGGTTTAGGGTTTAGGGTTTAGGGTTTGGGGTTAGGTTTTGGGGAGTTTGGGGGGGAGGGGGGGGGGAGGGTTGGGGGTTGTGAGGGTTTCTTGGGGGGGTGGGGTTTTAGGGGTTTTGGGGGCTTTTTGTGGGGTTTAAGGGTTCTTAGGGTTTTAGGAGTTTTAGGGGCTTTAGTTGTTTTAGGGGTTGAAAGGGCGTTAGGGGCTTTAGGGGTTTTAAGGTTCACGGGTAGGTAGAAGTAGGGCCTTAACTATGGCAATTTTAACCCTGTTCAGGCTGCTTTTGATATAGCTACCCATGAAACTCCAAGTAAGGTTGGGGGTCTGGGGGTTTAAGGGTTTAGGGGGTTTAGGGTTTAGGGAGCTTAGGGAGTTGTAGGACTCCAGGGTGGTGTCGGCGTGCTAAAACAACGCAAGAATAGACGGAGTAGAAACGTGACTTAGGGTGTAAGGTTTCGGGTTTAGGGTCTGGGGTTTAACGTACGTATGTTAGGGGTGATCTAGTGCTTTGGGTTTAGCGTGCTGGGTGTAAGTATCGCAGTTGCTCGTGCAGCTTGTTGGGATCGGAGCTGCCATGGACACTGGCCATGAGGAAGAAGGCGTGCGGATAATTGGAGCCGATGGCGCTGCCCGTACTGGTCTCGAGGCAGCTGGCCGCCCGGGGGTCAATGCGGATCACCTTGTGATACGTTGCGTCGCGACGGGATTGGGACCCAATGGGCTCGTCGTCCAGAAACGAGGAAGCGCCTGGAATCTTCATGAGGTTTTGAGGTTTAGTACAATTATAATTGGTTAGTAAGTACCATGAACCTCCAAGTAGGGGGGTCTAGGCCCAGCACCCTCTACAGTGAACCCCTTGAAAGTTCCCCTAAAAACAGCTACTGTTTAGGTTTTAGGGTTTAGGGAATTATGGCCCATGGACCTCAAGGGGGTCTTTGAAGGTCTGGATCGTTTCACGGACTACCAAGTGCCTCAACGCCATCGCTAACCCGCTCCCCTTCCCGCCAAACAGAAAGATGCAACACTTTTGGCTGGTTCGTAGGGAAATGTAGGAGTAAAAAACCACTGATGCTGATGATGATGATGATGATGATGACGATGACGATGATATGATGACGATGCTGCTGCCGATGATGGCGACGACGACTGCTTGTGCGAGTATGATGGTTTGATGGTGATGACTATGTGTGACCATTGTGCTTGTTTTTTGAACATTTTGCCTATCAGGTGCCCCAAATCGCTATTTAGTATGGTTTTTGGGTACCGAATTCCACAATAATACTACAGATGGACCCTCTGGGTAATGCTACTCCATACTACTCCGTGCCTCCACATTCCCTTAAGTACCCTCATATGGTTATAAGTGCAGTTAAAAGGAAATTAGAATTTGTTAGTAAGTAGCATGAACCTGCAAGTACTCTAACCAAAGACTCCGCCTGCCCTCGCTGGCACAAACTCCTTGGGGAGCTCCTGTGCCCGTGGCATTCGTTTTTTCAGCACAATGTGGGGGGGGGGGGAAGTAAATGGGGGGGGTAGATAGACCTAGGGCTATAGGTATGGTAACTATAGTTATGACCTATTTAGGGTGTTTTTTTACCCTACTTCTAACTACCCATGAACCTCCAAGTAGCGTTGCCTACCATACATCCTAGCGCCCTAGCCTCATCTCTCACAACTTCACCGTCAGGGGAAGTCTACGACCCTTGAGGCCCTCCACCCTAAAGACTACGAATCGGGCCGTGCTGCCATTTTCGAGGTAACATGTCGGGCATTTAGGGCTTAGGGCCAGGGTCAGGATTAATTAAGGTGTAGGATGAGAGACCAAGTGAGAAAATGCCTTAACTTCTATACGGGTCGTGACAATGCACCTTAGCTAAGGAACGCTGGGCTCTCTGGGTGGTACCTCGGCTTGCCACGAGGCTTACCCTGCTGCGTCTTGATGAGCATCCTAACCCGAAACCCTGAAACCACTACGTCACGCACTGCAGCCCAAACCCCCACGCGCCCCCTGACACTTGAAGCGGTGAACTTCACCTGGAGCCCTGGAGCACAAACCCGAAAACCTTAAAATGACGTGAAGCCCTGAGCCCTGATCCCAGCCCCGTGATTTTCAGATGGCCTGAACCCCCGCCTGGACCAAAACTTCAAACTACTCAATCTTGCGGGGCTGGGGTTTCAGGTCTCGGGGCTCGGTCAACATGTGTGCCTTGTGCTTTCGGGGCCCTAAACCCTAAACCCTCAAATCCACTGCAGACGGCCGGGCTCCGGCTGCATCACCGTCTCGTCGATGTCCGGTTCTGGCGGGCCAGATTCCTCCAACAACGTCATGGGTTAGGGGAATCTAAACTCTATACACCTTATAGGCCCTGATAAATTAAACCCGATATTCTGCAGCATTCAAAGGATAGACCTGCTGACAACCATATCTTCTAAACTCTACACACCCTGTGAAGCCTTCACCGCCTTATAATTCTAAACCTTCTAAAAACACACCGTCTGAAAACCTTCTAAGCCCTAAGCCCTAGCCCCTTCCGCGTCTTGAACGACTCGCAGCAGGGGGCTTCGCGCCTTGAGCCGTTTATCCATAACCCCAACGTATGGTAGATGTCCTAAATAATACGTGCCATTCCCTCAAGAAGCTCTTTAACGTAGATGATACCCGTGACCCTCTCTAGCGTGGAGTTGGCGTTTGGGACCTTGCCCGTGTTTTAGTCGACAGCTTTGACAAGACTGCTGCAACCACCAGCCAACAATGTTGTCGCTGAAGCACAGGGACGACCGCCCAGAATTTGAAAACACTCCTAAACATGACTCTCTGATGAAATATCCTGCCTAAACCCTAAGCCCTAAGCCCTAAGCCCATCTCGCAACCGCCCGTAAACCCCGAACCGTCGACATCCCTTTTTCCCCGACCTGGATGCCCAAGAACACAAGGGCACTTGCCTTAAGCAACAGAACATCACGTAGATCTAGACTGCCCCGCCTCGGTTTAGGGTGACCCAAAGGGCACCCTTTTGGTTTGAAGGGGGTTTAGGGGTTTAGGGGTTTAGGGGTTTAGGGGTTTAGGGGTTTAGCGGTTTAGGGGTTTAGGGGTTTAGGGGTTTCGGGGTTTCGGGGTTTCGGGGTTTAGGGGTTTAGGGGTTTAGGGGTTTAGGGGTTTAGGGGTTTAGGGGTTTAGGGGTTTAGGCGTTTAGGCGTTTAGGGGTTTCGGGGTTTCGGGGTTTCGGGGTTTCGGGGGTTGCGGGTTTCGGGGTTTCGGGGTTTCGGGGTTTCGGGGTTTCGGGGTTTGGGGGTTTAGGGGTTTAAGGGTTTAGGGGTTTAGGGGTTTAGGGGTTTAGGGGTTTAGGGGTTTAGGGGTTTAGGGGTTTAGGGGTTTAGGGGTTTAGGGGTTTAGGGGGTGCTAAGGGAACCGAAACCGCAAAACACGGATTGCGGGCCTACTCTGGGTTCTAGAGATGCCCCCGGAAATTCCAGAACGGAAGAGCATGGCCTAAGGATGACTAGAGCTCCCTAAACCCTAAACCCTAAACCCTAAACCCCCTGGGATTCCCTTTAGTATACCTTTTTGGGGTATGGGAATAACGATGATCCAACTTTTGGGAGTTGACTGTTCCACTATTTGCCTAAGAACCCCCCCCCCCCAAAAAAAAAAAAACAAAGAAACATAATTCCTCCCTACATTGCCCTTATAAGGAAGAATATTTCGTAATTCTTTTGGGGGTTCTTAAGCAAATAGTAGTGTCGGCCAGGCCACAATAGCATGGGATGTTGGGCTCTTAAGGTCAACCCCAAGACCCCCGGCTCCGACATTCCATCAAGCAAATGGCAAGTTTGACCCAAAAGCATCAGGTTTAGGGTTTAGGGTTTAGGGTTTAGGGCCTAGATACTCCAAATAGCCGAATTCAGGCGCCATATAGGGGTGACTGTCTTCTGGGTTTTAATGTGCGTTCCTAAAACGCTAAGCTTCTATTTTGGAAGAAGGTAGAGGTGAATTTCTTCATTGACTCGACCCGAGCGTAACCTAGGAAAAAAGGGTGCCTCTGGGTGCTAGTTTTCAAAGGGGCTCTTAAGGGAACCTAAACCCTAACAAATTGGACAAAAACGGAATGAGCGCCTACTCTGTGTCCTAGTTTTCAAACTGGCAGGAACCTAAAGCCTAACAAAACGGGAACAAGGGCCTACTCTGGGTCCTAGTTACCCTAAACTCTCAACTCTAAACCCTAAACCCTAAACCCTGAGCCCTAAACCCTAAACCCTAAACCCTAAACCCTGGGGCTACTTTGGAAGATCCGGGTGAGCCGCGGCTCCTCGAACAGATTCGGCGCGGGCGCTCGCGAAGCAGGCTCCTGGAATGGCCAAGGACTCGTCATGGGTGTTGCTTAGGGTTTAGGGTTTAGGGTTTAGGGTTTAGGGTTTAGGGTTTAGGGTTTAGGGTTTAGGGTTTAGGGTTTAGGGTTTAAGGTTTAGGGTTTAGGGTTTAGGGTTTAGGGTTTAGGGTTTAGGTTTAGGGTTTAGGGTTTAGGGTTCAGGTGCTGGGGTGCGGTTTTCGGGTTGGTGCTTATAGGGGTGCGCAGATGAGTACATGAATACGAGGAATTACACATGGCCACTTTTCAAAACGTTGGCCCCTTTTGGGTGTTACTCTTATAAGGTGGCCCCAAGTATTCGGGTACCCCAAAAACTTGCTTCTCCAATAACCAAGGGAAAAAGGTAAAATTGAATTATTCCTAGTAAACTCGGTAGCCCAGTAACCATATTATAATAAGGGCACCCTTTTTTGGGTTGGCTATTTTAGAGGGGAAGCCATAACCGAAAAAGATGGCAAAAGGGTACCACAGGGACACCAAGTAAATAAGGAAGCCCAAAAAGTTTAAAGCTCAGCTGTTGGAGAAGTTAGAAAAAGGAGGTTTTGAGGTGCTACAGAGCTGCAGATGATGTTAGTAGCAGCTCAAGACCGTTTACACGCTAAGGGATTAGGGTTTAGGGTTTAGGTTTTGTGAGAGCACAGGAACTGCCGAAGAGGAGAAGTGGAAGGAACGAGGGAAGGGAGGAAGGAAGATAGCGAAGGGCGAAGCCATGAACCTGGCTTTTCGAATAAACATGCATTGCGCACGCGAATGTGCAAGGAGGGGTCTCAGGAATTCCCAAAATACATATTCTTTGGGTCTCAGGGGCTTTCGTTTGGGTGCGGTTGCTGTGCATAGGAACATGCTTTCTCCATGTGCAACCGGCGCGTCGCGCCTACCTCCAGTGTGCGACGTGTGCACTGTTCAACCAGATGTCTCGAACAATGCCCTTTTTGGCACGACTTCCTAAACCCTGAACTTGTAGACCCACCGCGCAGGGAGGGTCACGCCCCTACCCCCCCCTCCCCTCCCCCCCCGCCAGCGAAAAGTAGAGTTCTGAGGGTAGATGGACTATAACTCGAATTACCTAGAATTCCCATTCTACTTAGAAATTTCATGGACTATAATAGACTATAACTCGAACTACCTATAGAATTCCCATTCCACTCAGAAATTTCTGGGGCAAAAAAAACCCAAGCCCTCAGGCACCCTCAGTCCCCCGCAGCCGGCGCTGATATATGACGTGCGAGTCCGGGGATCCTTAAAGCCCCTAAACCCTAAACCCTAAAGCCGAAAGCCTAAACCCTAAAGCCTAAAGCCTAAAGCCTCTAAAGCCTAAGGCCTAAAGCCTAAGGCCTAAAGCCTAAACCCTAACCCCCAAACCCTAAACACTAAAGCCTAAAGGCATCCTCCCAATTGAGCCCAAAAAAAGCCATCCTCCTAAACCCTTCAAGGCATCCTAAGCCCTAAAGGCAGCAGGTCAAGGGACTAAAGGAGGGTTTAGGGTTTAGGGTTTAGGGTTTAGGGTTTAGGGTTTACGATTTAGGGTTTAGGGACCCTTATAAGGGTTAGGTATAGGGACTACAAAAGGTGTATATACGGGTTCCATAGGGGCTGTTGTTTTTTTAAGGTGTGGCTCGGACGCTTTTTTTTCTTTAAGGTGCGGCTCAGCTTGGCTTCGCAAATACTGTAAATAGCAGCATTTCTGCGTTTAGAGAGGCTGCAAATACTGTAAATAGCAGCATTTCTGCGTTGTCAGAGGCTTCAAATACTTCAAATGGCAGCATTTCTGCGTTGTCAGAGGCTTCAAATACTGTAAATAGCAGCATTTCTGCGTTGTCAGAGGCTTCAAATACTGTAAATAGCAGTATTTCTGCGTTTTCAGAGGTTGGATATAGATCATATGCTCTTATATAAGCATAAATATATGTATATATATATATATATATATATACAATTATTTATTTATTTTTTATTTATTATTATGTAAATTGTATATGATAATATGCTATTTAGTATTGTATATATATATATATGGTCGCCCCCCCCCCCCCCCAAGATCCACCCCTAAGGTTTTTCATACTCGTCTCACTCCATGTCTATACTCTTTGTTATACATGCAGATGCCGAAAACGCTGCAAATACCGAGGGTTTTCCTCTTAAAACGATAGTTTCAGACTTCTTTGTTGCAACGATGCGTACATGCAGATGCCAGAAATGGACTACCAGGATCCGGTGGTTGGTTTCTGGTGTTACCGAGTTCTTATGGCGATGTGTGCGTGTGTGTGTGAGTATGTGTGTGTGTGTGTGTGTGTGGTGTATGTGTGTCTGCGATGTGCGAATATGGCCTGAAACCCATGAAATAGGGACAGTACAGCACTTTCGCCTCTTCGGACTGCAAAAGTGCTGTACTGTCCCTATTTTTTGCTTGCAGGTACCAATAAAGTGCTGTACTGTCCCTAAAAAACCTAAAAAAACCAATCTTTCCAGCACGGAGCCCCCGGTAGTTCCCAAAAGATTGGTTTTTTAGGTTTTTTAGGGACAGTACGGCACTTTATTGGTACCTGGAAGCAAAAAATAGGGACAGTACAGCACTTTCGCCTCTTCGGACTGCAGAAGTGCTGTACTGTCCCTATTTTTTGCTTGCCTGGAGACGAGAAAATAGGGACAGTACAGCACTTTCGCCTCTTCGGACTGCAAAAGTGCTGTACTGTCCCTATTTTTTTGCTTGCCTGGAGACGAGAAAATAGGGACAGTACAGCACTTTCGCCTCTTCGGACTGCAAAAGTGCTGTACTGTCCCTATTTTTTGCTTGCAGGTACCAATAAAGTGCTGTACTGTCCCTAAAAACCTAAAAAACCAATCTCTCCAGCACTACCAGCCCTGGAGCCCGGTAGTTCCCAAAAGATTGGTTTTTTAGGTTTTTTAGGGACAGTACGGCACTTTATTGGTACCTGGAAGCAAAAAATAGGGACAGTACAGCACTTTCGCCTCTGGAGACTGCAGAAGTGCTGCACTGTCCCTATTTTTTGCTTGCCTGGAGACGAGAAAATAGGGACAGTACAGCACTTTCGCCTCTGCGGACTGCAAAAGTGCTGTACTGTCCCTATTTTGGCCTGCAGATAGTCAACGGGTGGCTATGAAGGGAGGCTGAGGCTGGAAGCTGCGGCAGAGTGCTTCACGCGAGTGATGTTTTGCAGTATTGCACATGCAAACAACACGCAAGGTCCTTGCTGTTTGCGTTCGCGACGAGACGTGCGATGAGAGCGCTCAAAATCATCGCAAGGGAGCGGTCTTTCAGTTGATCTGAAAGAGAGAGTGGATCATTCGACCTGTGGCCTTCCACATGTTCGAATTGCAGTTCCAGTACGTAAACTGGGCCGACCGGATCTTCCGGACGAGTTGCTGGCTACCTGGGACTCGGGATGAGTTCTTTAAGACGGTCCTCAAAGTGCCCCAGAAACGGTCAATGACTTGCGTCCCGCTTTTCACCTTCAGCCGTCGGCGGTCTGGAAGTTTGATGGTGTAAACCTTCTTTTTCTTGTGGACGACGTTGCAATGCTTCACTTGCGGGATCTTGAGAGTGTAGGCACGGGCGCCGTCGCTGTGCAAGACCACCTTGCGGTTGGCGAGGTGTTTTTTAGCAATAACAGCCCAGTCCACCTTCTTGATTGGGCCAGGACCCGGCGCCCGCTTTGTGGTGAGCTTCGGGTTCAAGCGAAACAAGCACAACGACGATGGACAGCCTCTCTGAACTAGTCCGCCCCACTGTTCCCACTTCGTGTTGCGTGGGCCTAAGGACTCGTCCGTGAGCTTGCCCAGATCGACTTCATCTACCTCTACATCCTCCCAATTGCCACCGTAGGTGATCTTCTTCTCCTGCTGGACGACGTACTGAGCACGGGCGACGTCTAGGCTGGTGTAGATGCGCTCCACGGGCTTGTGGTCCATGTCAAGGATCAAGTGGGTAGACTGGCAGGGGACATTGGCTGTTGCACAATACAGCGCTGCAGCCTGTTTGCCAAGCGACGTTGACGAGTTCCCAGCAGACATGAAGAAGACGGGATGGTAGTCGTGCGGCTGCAAGAACTTGTGGCAGTGCTTGTGATTGCATCGGTAGGCCCAGATCTTCTTAGCCTTGACGTAGTTGAGTGTCCCGAGAACGCCTTTGGCACAGCGAGGGCACTGGCGACCCTGCCAGCTGGGGCAAGATTTTGTCCTTCTGAAGGTGTGTGATCAGTCGGCGGCCTTTCAGTGACATGAGGTGCTGTATGGACTCCCCCCATCGCTGGCGAAACCCTTTGTTTTTGGCCGATAGGATGCCGTGGCGAACTTTTGGCACGGGAACATAGTTCTTGGAAGCGGGGCGTCGCTGGACGCGATGCTTTCCTCGCTTGGGAGCAGGGAAAAGAGGCTTTGCCTTCATGGCTTTCATGACCGCCTTGGGCATGATGACAAGAGTTCTTGTGAAACGGTTCCTTGATGCTGCAAGGCTACTTGACAAATTGCCACCAAATCAACACGGAGAGAAGGCAAGGGACGTGTGTTGCACGCAACATGTTTGGCATCAGAAGTGTGGGCGTTTTGAGCCTGCGATCGAGCTTGTGGTGAGAAGTAGCCTGTGAACAAAACAGCTACTCTTTGGATGCCGGGACTCAAAACTAGGCACGTAGCATAGCTATTGTGCGAACTGCGATCAGTAGGACTCAGTAGGAGAGGGCTGCAGTCATCGTGCTCGTGAGGCTCACTCTGACGGCATGTTGTCCACGAAGTCATCGAGCTGTTGTGAGAAGGTCCTGCCGAGGTTCTCTGCTTCAAGATCGTGTTCGTCCGGAAGATTCTTCATTGGATCCTCTTGAGAAGTGTTGGAGGCAACATCCATCTCATCATTCGTGAAGTCCACTGCAGAAGTTCCTGCCTCTGCATGTGTGTTTGGCGACGGCAAGAATCCATCAGCGGTGGAATCCGGATGGGGCGGGGACTGCTTGATCTCGGCGTGGAGAGGCGACGACGTCTGTTTCGTGTCCTCCTTCTCTGATGAGCTGGAGAGATTGATTTGCAACGTGCGGCTGCCGAGTTTCTTCTTGAAGGCGATGGACTTCTGCAAGGCGTCCGTGGGCTCTTGCTTCACACGCACCTCATACAAGACGGAAGAAGCGTTTTTTAAATGTTTGGCGTAAGCTGGTTTAGGCTGTGATGTGGCATGTCATAGGCACAGGTTATGTTTTGAAGCTGTTCATGTTTCGACGAGCCCTAAACCCTCCCTTTAGACTGAGCAAGGGGCCGGCATGAAAGTGTCGGTAGAAGACGACGACCTTACCGTGTCCTTGTCCTTTGCCACGAACGATGCTGCAGATGCGGTTGTTGGTGCAGCATTGGAAGATGCGAGCAGGGAGCTGGACGATTTCACAGACCGGAGCTTCTTTGTGGGTGGCTGAGTTGACTCAGGGATGTCCTCGAAGTAGTGAGTGGTACTGCCAGAAATCCCTGCCAAATCAGGGCGAACCTCATTGAGGTACTTCTTCCCGGTGGAGAATTCTTTGCCTGTCACCGTGTAGCAGAGGGGCACTTCTTCTCCGTCGAGGGCCGCCTGAAGAAGATTCAAACTCCACTGCATGTCCTCCGCATGATTTGGTGGGAGTTGTTGCAGGTGGCCCTTCAGGTAAGCGGACAGTGTAGGCCTTGCTGTGAGAGAGACTACCCCAAAATCTTTGTCGGGCCAGGCTACACGCTTGATGGGGTCGCGGTGTGTGCCGGGCGAGCGAACATAGATGCCGATGTCAGTGAAGACGATCATGACCGAGCGTTTGAAGACACCCATCAAGTCTTCCTCGTCAAAGTCCTTGTGGAAAGAGGGCCTAACAAGCTTGTAGAAGACTTCAAAGGACACCGTGTCGCTGTTTGTTTGGGGCGGCAAGGCGGGCTCAGCTGATCGGTCGTAGGGGTTGGAGCAGACGACGAAAAGCTGGTTCTTCTCGTACGAAGAAGCGTTCCAGCGGGCCATGGTCTTCCTGTCAAAGCCTGTCACTTCTGTGACAGCTTTGACCGAGGCCGGAGACTCCAAATTGAAATTGCCATCGTCGAAGACTCTTGGCTTTGTTGTACGGCCTCTCTCCTTTCGGAAATAGTCCAGGTGGTTGCAGCTTTGGAATGATGGCTTCTCATGTTCACGACCCTTCTGAAGGAGCCAGAATGCAGAAGCCAAGTTCGCCAGAGTGTAGGCCGTCGGGCTCTTGCCGACCTCTGACTTGCCAATCAGAATGACTGCGTGCTCCAGGATGCGAGGCAAGATGGGTGCGAAGATTGTGTTGAGGGCCCACGGGGTAAAGCTCTTCAGGGTGAGGGGCCAATCTTGGATAGCGTTTGCCTGCGAGCCTTTGTCAGCAAGGCAGCGCAGGAACTCCTTGATGGTTCCCTTGTCCCATTTGAAAAGTGGCCCATTGGGATCATTCACCTGCTCTTCAGTCCAAGAAGTGAATTGACCGTCACTGTTCTCTTCCGGCCCTGCTTCACGGATGAAGGCAAACCCCTTTCGAATGTCCTCTGTCTCTTTCACCGGTTTGGTGGAGCTACCAGCTGGAATCAGCTTTTTCTCGGCACTGCTTGCAATAGTCGATCTCGAGGGCCCTCCCTGTGCACATGCTGCGGATAGTGCTGCGCAGCACTTTTGACCCTTCAGCGAACTTAATGTGCTTGACGATATCCCACTTGTTTTCTCCTTTGGAAACGATGAAAACCTGCATGTCGTAGGGCGTTTCGTTTTGACCGTTCATACGGATGGGATGTGGGAGATCACTGTAGCGCTGTTGGAAAAACAACTCTTCGATCTTGTTGAAATCCAACTCACCCTCCCAGTTCATGAGTACATCCAGGAACTGCACCTTCTTCTTTATCTCGTCCGTGATCTCATCCTTGGCCGGAAGATCTCCGACCGTGATGCAGCCCGGCTCTTTGTGTACAATGAGGGGCTTCTCCAGGCGAACAAGTTTGAGGCCGTCAGTGTGGGAGATTGCCTCATCAAAGGTAATGGCACCGTCCAATGCATCATTGTGCAGGGACTGTGCCAGAGAAACTGGACGATGTGGAGCCCTGCTGGCCATTGCGGCGCAAAGTGTGGGGCCTAGGAAATCAAAAGACTTTGAGCGTCAAACAGAATGCTCGGAAAGGGCTGGCAGCTCTTGGAGCGCAAGCGATAACCAACTGTGAGAAGCAATGCTGAAACACGTTTTAGCACTGCAGAGGCTTACCGGTTGATGGCCATCTACTGAGGAGATTGGAAAGCGAGCTCGTGCTTTGGCAGTAGCCCGGGACAAGACAAGGCCTTAACAGCTACATGCCAAGTTCAGCTCTTTCCGCAGTCGTGAGAAGTCTCTCAGACACACTGTCCGGCCATGGAGTTACTTTGTACAAGACGCCGTCGTCGTTCTCAAAGACAGAACATCCTTGTTTGGGTACATTTTGTATTCAAAAAATAGCCCCATAGGTTGTGTACCAACATATATTCTCACTATATGTGGTATGCCTTTGCTGTAAACAAAGCCGCGTCTCCGTCACTTAACTTGCCGATCCGAAGTGGTGGCCGTGGTGCTCTGGGTACCGGGGTGGGCTTCTTTGCAAACTCATGGATGAGCAGCACTGCATCCGGACAGAGGTCCCATTTCAGTAGTTTTAAAGACACCGTGACCATAGCCCCAGCACAGTTACATCAACAGATGCGAGCCGAAACTCCCCGGCTCAATCACAGCAGCTCCCCAGACATTGCAGATTCCTGTGCTACTGCCTGCGTCTCAAGAGTTGGCTCCCAAAACCCCAAACCCCAAACCACAAACTCACGACCATACCCCTCGGCCCTCGGAGCTGCTAGCAGCCCACGGCGCACCTCGCGACAGGGAAAGGTGGATCTTGGGGGGGGGGGGGGGGGGGGGGGGGGGCGAGAAGCATATATATATATATATATATAAAATACACTATCTATCTATCTATCTATCTATCTATCTATCTATCTATATGTATATGTGTATATGTGTATATATGTATAGATGTATATATGTATATACGTATATATGTATATATGCATATATGTATATATGTATATATGTATATATGAATATATGTATATATGTATATATGTATATATGTATATATGTATGTGTACATGTATATGTATATTTGTAACAAACTATGTGCTTCGACATCATATCTGTATTGTGCAGGATGCATCCCACATTATATTATCATTATCATCATCAATATTAAATATTTCGATACACCGTACTTTTTGCTGCCCTTCTGGTCCCAGCTGACGCCTTTGATCTGCGACAGCCACGGTTTGAATCTGATGCTCTCGCCCATCTCTTCGGCCATTTTTTCAAGCGGGTCCCGAAAAGTGAGTTCAACTGATTGGGGTTTAGTGTTAACCCTAAACCCTAAACCCTTTGGGGTGTGATAGACATGATGACGCCTACATCGGGCTGCTAGAAGCTTCAGGGTGAACCTTTCACCTTAAGCTAAACGCAAAGCAAAACAAACCACTGAAAATCCTATTGGGGCAATGGGTTTAGGGTTTAGGATGACCCTAAACCCTAAACCCGAAACCCTAAACCCTAAACTTTGAGCCCTAGACTCTGCCGAGCGACCACGGGGACCACGGGACCAGGGGACCAGAGGACCAAGGGGACCACCAGCGGGAGGGGGGGGGGGGGAGAGAGCCACACCTTTAAAAAAAAAGGAGGCCCGAGCCACACCTTCTAAAAAAAAAAACCCTGGCCCGTTCTATAGGGGAATAAGATTAAGGGTCCCTTCCAGGGGTCCCTCCCTAAACCCCTAAACCCCTAAACCCTAAACCCTAAACCCTAAGCCCTAAACCCTAAACCCTAAACCCTGAACCCTAAACCCTAAACCCTTTATCCTTTATACACCTTAAGCCGGAGCCCCGGTCCATCTGGACCGGAGGTGCTTCGTCCACCGGCTCATCCTCGGGCCTGCGGGGCACAATGGAAGGCTGAAGAACACCGGAAGAAGGATTTAGGGTTTAGGGTTTAGGGTTTAGGGTTTAGGGCTTAGGGCTTAGGGTTTGGGATTTAGTGTTAGGGTGTAGGGTGATGTATAGCTGACGTTGTTTGCTTGGGCTCCTTGATTGCTTCCTAGACCCTAAACCCTAAACCCTGACCTCATGTTTTGAGCTTTAGGGTTACATGACTCTAAGCCTTCAACCCTCAACCCGCTCCATCCTACACCCGCAGGTACACCAGGGGTTTAACGGCTTGTAGTTCTTCTAGTGTGCCAAGTATTGCAGCGGAATTTAAGCCGGCATTCAAAGTTGGGAGCAACGAAACCCTAAACCCTAAACCCTAAACCCTAAAACCCCAAACCCTAAGCTCTAAGGATTCTCTGGGCGCATGACACGTCTTCCAACAGCTGCAGATTGGCCACCCGCTCGTCCTTGACCTCAAGGGATGTAGATTTCTAGTTTTACGGGGCTCCCCTCATTCTGAACACCCTAAACCCTAAACCCTAAACCCTAAACCCTAAACCCTAAACCCTAAACCCTAAACCCTTAACATGAAGTTTAAGACTTAAGGCTTACAACTGACAGCACCAAAAAGCCCTGGACCATGTATGCATTTACTGCCTTGGAAGTCAACAAGAAGATGTGTTGCTGCAAAGCAAGAAGGGCATTTGGGCCGCCAGGGTATGAACCTTGTACCCCTGCGCCGCCCGCTTCGTGGCCCCATGAGGCTTGGGGGCTATGAGGGTGACCCAAGCAATTGACGCTGGCTTACTTGGAGGTTCATGGTACTTACTAACCACTTATAACTGTACTTCTAACCCTACTTATAATGCCCCTAAAGGCCTTAGGGGTTATCCCAAGTATAAGTAGGGTTATTAGCCCAGTTATAAGTGGCTATTAAGTCCCATGAACCTCCAAGTAGGGTTTAGGTCCACCCTGAACCCTGCATCGTGTGCCCCCGCGGTTCCGTCTTCGTACATCACGGACACGGAGATTCGGACGCACGCCGCCCGCCTGCCAGAGAGGGAAGGATTTCTAGCGAAAAGGTTTTGGGTTGCCGGGTAACCTAAGATGTACAAAGGGTGCTCGTCTTGGTACCCTAATCATGGTAGCATTCGCGAGAAGTAGGGTTACGTCCTACAGCCCCGAACACTAAAGTCTAACCCCTGAAACGCTAAACCCTACAACCCAAACCCTAAAAAACACAAGCCCTGAAGCCCTGATACCCCAAGTCCTTGTGATCCTAAACCTCCTAAACCACCTAAACTTCTAGACCCCAAGCCCTACTGATAAGCAGCCCTTCGCCCTAATGAAACCGCCCAAAAGCCCCCCCCCCCCCTCACCACGCCTTAGATCTGATACCTTCACCAAACCCTACCCCAATGCCCCTGAGAAATACAGCTTCAATGACATTCAGGGTCCCTATATCGCTTAATTATGGTGGATCACTTTCCCTCAATGAAGGGTGTAGTGTGTGGGCTCTCTGAACCGTAAACCCTCCTAAGCCCTCCTAAGACCTCCTAAACCCTAAGCGTAAACCCCCACGTGGTAAAACCTAAACCATCCTAAACGCTAAACCCAAAACCCTAAACCACCCTAAACCACCCTAAACCCTAAACCCTAAACCCTAAACCCCGACGTGCGCGTCCATTGGACTCAGGCCGCCTGTTTACAAAACCCCTAAACCCTAAACCCTAACCCTAAACCCTAAACCCTAAATCCTAAACCCCAAACCCAGACGTGCGCGTCCATTGGACTCAGGCCGCCTGTTTACAAAACCCCTAAACCCTAAACCCTAAACCCTAAACCCTAAACCCTAAACCCTAAACCCTAAACCCTAAACCCTAAACCCTAAACCCTAAACCCTAAACCCTAAAGTGCGCGTCCATTGGACTCAGGCCGCCTGTTTACAAAACTCCTAAACCCTAAACCCTAAATCCTAAACCCTAAACCCCGAACCCAGCACCGGGGTACCCGGCGCCGGCTTCCCGAAGACCATGCCGGGGCGCCCATTGCACAGCACCCGGTCACCTTCGGGGCTCTTTGGGGGTTTAGGGCTTAGGGTTCACGGTTCAGGGTTCAGGGTTCAGAGTACAGGGCTAGGGGTTTCGGGGTTTGAGGATTTAGGGCTTGAGGGCTTGAGGGTTGAGGGTTTAGGGTTCTTAAGGGCTTTTCGGGGGTTGTAAGGCTTTTTGGGGCAGGATGTGGGCTTAGGTTTTAAGGGCGAAGGCCTTTGGGGTCTAGGAGGTTAAGATTTTTAGGCGTTTAGGGCTTGGGGGCCCTAAACCCCAAACCCCAAACCCCAAACCCCAAACCCTAAACCCTAAACCCTAAACGGGCTCTATACCTGCATCCGCCTCAGGCTAGAATAACAGCCTGAAGCCGCTCAGCCCGGAAAAGCAGCCCGAGTTTAGAATATCAGCCCGCATGAAGAATATTGGCCCGAAGGGGCTTTGCGCAAGAAGCTGCAGGTCGATTAGCTATCAAACTAATCACTTTGCTGTTTCGACATGATGGAACCATGTAGAGGCTTGACATGCAATCGAAGCTTCCAGCAAATGAGCACCTACTCAATAAGCATAATATTCAGCCGTTCAAGCAGCGCAGAAAACTTTGAGGCCACAAGCCACGGATTCGGAGGAAGCAACGCAGGATATTGTTTTCAGGGCTCATTGGGTAGCCTAATCCCAAGCACATCCTGAAAGATGGAAAGCTTTTGAGCTGCGGCCCTGAAAGCACAGCATGTTTTCTCAGCGTACGCAGCAAAACGCTACGTCGGGGATTGTCGGCTGATTTGCGGGGATTGTCGCCTGATTTGCGGGGATTGTCGCCTGAGATTTTGGCATGTAATTGCGCCTTTCAAGCTTGTATCTGTGATGCCGAGTCTGCACACGTACCTCGACAGCAGATCTTTGCATCCAGAACTTCCTAGAAGCAACAGCGACTGCAAACAAAGTAGAAGTCCGTTGCTTTACCTGATCAACTTATCTTCCAGTGGGTTTGGCCTCGACCGGAAGAAAAAGGGGAGCCCAAATTCTCTTGTCAAAAACCTGGGTTGAAAGAGCCAAGACGCTGCAATCGGTCGGATCATCATTGGCCCAGTGATAGCAAATTCCATGCCCCAGTTTTCACAAACTGCTAAAGCCTACAAATACTTCAAAAGGGAATTTCGGCCCGCAGTCTAAAATTCCCGTCCAAGCGGGGGATAGTCGACTATTCCGCTTCAGACCGTTATTCCAGCCCGAAGGGGGGATGCAGGTATAGGGGTTCAGGAGGCGGTGGACCGCCGGAAATCCAGGGGGCCACTTAGGGATCTGACGGGGTTTGAGGGGCTTTGGTTGAGGGTTTCGGGTTCACGGTTTAGGGGGTTTAGGGTTTAGGGTTTAGGGTTTAGGGTTTAGGGTCAGTCTTGCCTACGAAGCTCCCCAAATCGGACGCCCCCACCACTTGCTATCCGCCCCAAGAGCGAGAAAAAGCAGCACGGAAGCCCATCCCCCTGGTTCTTAGTAGGGAATGGGGGAGGTTTAGGTGCCCTACATAAGTACGAAGAAGACTCGGAAGAGTGCGCCCTCAAAATTGTGTAGGTGATGCTTCCCCAAAATAGGTGGTGGGCTTCAGAATTCCGAGATCAGGGGTACCCTCGCCAAGACTTCGAGGTTTAGGGTTTAGGGTTTAGGGTTTAGGGTTTAGGGTTTAGGGTCTAAGGTTTAGGGTTTAGGAGTGCTGTCACTGTATTCCCTACTCAGAACCAGCAAGGCCAAGAGCCAGCGACGCCGAAAACTCCAGGATCCCCTCGATTAGGGTTTAGGGTTTAGGGTTTAGGTTTTGGGGTTTAGGGTTTAGGGTTTAGGGACAACCCTGAATCTCGGAAGCCCTCGAAACCGTAAACCCTCAATGATGGGCAAATTCGGTTCCCTCTTTGGCCCCCTATACAGAATACGGCCCTTATAACAAGGAACCCCAGAAAACGACACCCTAACCCTAAACTTCCTAAATCCTCAAACCTGAAACCCCACACTAATTCAGAGAAGTACTTCCATCCTGAACGCCAAATACAAAGCCTGATGTCGCTATTCGCGCCTCGATACAGTCCGCCTGCAAGCTCGTTCATCTTTCCAGGCCTTAGGTATAGGTTTAACCCTAAACCCTAAACCCTAAACCCTAAAACCCTAAACCCAAGACCCTAAACCGGCTTGTGGGATTACCGGGAAAGTTTAGGTTTCCCTCCCACGAAGCACGCGCTGGCCCCAAAGAATGCCATGTGTCAGAGCATGGATTTGGGGGTGGGGGGGGGGGGGGGGGTTTGGGTTTAGGGTTTAGGGTTTGGGGTTTGGGGTTTAGGGTTTAGGGTGCCCTGCAAAACCTAAATGCTAAACCTCAAGCCCTCAGCCCCAAACCTCAAGCCCTAAGCCCTAAGCCCGACCAGCTCTATCAACCCTTTATGCCCTATAAGCCTTGAACCCTAAACCATAAGCCCTAAACCATAAACCCTAAGCCCCCAAGCCCTGAGCCCGAAACCCTAAGCCCTAAACCCCTAAATCCTAAACCCTATAAGCCCTAAACCCTAAAACCCTAAAACCCTAAAACCCTAAAACCCTAAAACCCTAAAACCCTAAAACCCTAAACCCCTAAACCCTAAACCCCAACCCCCCCCCCCCCCCAAAAAAAAAAAAAAAAAAAAAAACTTCAAAAAAGGCGCTGCTGGGCTCCCGGCCTTATCGCGCTCACACCGCGCAGGGCCCTACGGCACTTGTCAGCTGCAGCCGAAAGGCCAGCAGAGGTTGCGGGGTGTAGGGTTTAGGGTTTAGGGTTTCGGGTTTAGGGTTTAGGGCTACCCTGAACCCGAACAGATCTCTTGCCATGCAGCTTCCAGCCCTATAGCTCCTAAACCCCCAAACTGCCAGTCTGAAGCGCGTTACCGCTTCCACCCCTGTCACCGCAATCCTTGGCCGTGGGGTTTGCAAAACGAGCTTCAGGGTTACGGGTTTAGGTTTAGGGTTTACGCGTTTAGGGTTTCAGGGTTTTAGGGTAGCCCTAAACGGTTTAGGGTTCAGGATTTCAGGGGTTAGGGTTTTAGGAAGTAGGGTGTTGGGCCTTTAGGGTTTTAGGGGTTTAGGGTTTTCATCTATGTTCCGAATCCCTGGATGGGGGTTTACGAAACAAGCCCTAATATAGCCCCAAATAGTAGGATTCCCTTAAAATAAGGACCCCCTAATTTCGCAATCCCTAAATGGCTTAAAGCCATAATCCTTCAGCTTCAGGCGGTGTGAAGCTAGCTCTCTAGGCTTGCGACATCGAACCCTAAACCCTAAATCTTAAACCTTAAACCCCCAAACCCTAATTTTCGGGTGCAGGGCGCTTTGGGGATGGAGTTCCGCCTGGTCTGGGGCCCTTCGGGAGGCTGGATCTGACTTGTTGGCCTGCAGCCCAACACCCAGAGACTCTAATACCCCTTAATGTAGGGCTGCTCCTCAGAATGTAAGAGGGTTCCTTATATGGTTTAAGGAATGTTCCTAGCCAAGGGGTATTGGAGTCCCTGGGAAGCAACAGGTGGTCAGAAAACTGAGGGCGCTTTCTTGATGTCTGCCTCTCATAACTCTCAAAGCCCTCAGCCCTTGACTAAGGGGCATTCCAGACCCTATACGACGCAACTAACTCACGCCCAAACCCTCAACCCGCAACCTTGCCTGAAACGATACTGTACAATCTATGTTGCACAACGCGAAAACCCTAAACCCAAAAACCCCACCCATTTTCAACAGCATCGACTGCGGCATGTCTTTTGATTTTGCAGCGAGAGACTGGTCGGGAGCCGCAGTGGGTTTAGGGTTTAGGGTCTAGGGCTGAGGGTTTAGGGTTTAGAAAATGATACCCCACGGCTACGGAGTCTACCTTTCAAAAAATAAGGGTCCTTTATGCGAACACATGCTTCCTTACCGAAGGGTTTTGGACTCAGGCTTAGATGGGGTTGGGTCTCAGGGGGGAGCGAGTCTCGATGTCTTCAGCTCGGGCGCCTGCCATTGTAAGGGTAGTTTCATGGGCCCTTCATATGGCCCCTTACTCGTACCTTCTTTAAAGGGTTTTGAAGTCTGGGCCCTTGGGTTTTTGGAGCGTATATAGCGGGTACATAAGGGGTGCCGATGTAAGGAAGGGTCCAAAAAGAAGGACCACGTAACTCCCCTTAGAGCCATAATGGTACACGTACCATGGGTTAGGGGACTAGTAGCCCTCCGCGATACCCCCTACACCCGCTACGTAACCCTAAACCCCAAACGGAGGCCTCTTTGGGCCACATGTTTGTTGGAGTCGGGGCAGATAGGATGGGAGTATGGTATAGGTTCCCATATCTCCAGCAAGGCGGATCTCTCCGGCGACCGCCATGGTCTTCATGGGTGCTCGTTCGCCTCGAAGTCGCCTGATGATCTGAAGGGCTTCGAATCCCTCCGCCTAAGCCCTAAACCCCAAACCCTAAACCCTAACCTTCAACCCTAAACCCTGCACTGGGTCTGTGAAAGAATCCTCTCTAGTCTCGAACTTTGCGGGATTCTTCCTTCGAACTGAGAGTCCGTCTTTGAGGACGCGGGGTTGATGATATAGGAGCCTTAATAGTTAGAATAGGGTTTTGGGGGGGCCATTGTAGAAATATGCAGGGACCATAAGGGAATAGTACTAGTAATTATTCCGACCTCTACAGTAGGCTGATCAGGTTGGCTTCGCATGAATGCGACCGTTCTGCAGCGACCCACACAAGTAACAGCGTTGTGAGTCCATCGTAGCTGAAGAGGCGACGGACCGGCCCAAGCTCTCCCGGAAGGCACGTGCGTCTTTGGGTGATCTCAACTCGAACTCGCCAGCAATTCTCTCTGCCTCTTTCTTCCAGGCAACCGCCACCTCTTTCCTTGCAATGCACCGATTGAAATCGCCGGAAGGCGCTCT
The DNA here is from genome assembly GCA_905221605.1 of Symbiodinium natans. NCBI lineage: Eukaryota > Dinophyceae > Suessiales > Symbiodiniaceae > Symbiodinium > Symbiodinium natans. The sequence goes on from CAJNDS010000668.1 coordinate 1,111,628, forward strand.
TGTCCAGGCTTCCCCGGGTCTGCTTGCTAGGGTACCTTCTTGGGGTCCTCAATTGTAAGGGAATCCTACTATCTGGAGGTCCATTACAGGGGTCCCTTATTTTCGTTATAACAAAGCCATATAGGTGCACTAAGGGCTCTGCAGCCGATCAGCCCCTGCCTGAATCCCAAGAAGCGGGATTACGAGGGCGCAGGAGTCCACACAAAGAGCCCTAGAGCTTACCGAATATTCAGGATCCCGATAAGCATCCCTCTACGGTTTTAAGGGCGTGTAGGGTTTAGGGTTTAGGGTTTAGGGTTTAGGGTTTAGGGTTTAGGGTTTAGGGTTTAGGGTTTAGGGTTTAGGGTTTAGGGTTTAGGGTTTAGGGTTTAGGGTTTAGGGTTTAGGGCTCTCTGCTTCATGCCTACGATCCTAAAGAAGGCTTTGCGGATAAGAAGACTTGCGGATGCCCTCAGTTTGTTTGTCGTCTTGAAGTACCCAGAGAGCCCAAAAAACCCTCACTTTTCAAGTATGCCTTAAATCACAGCGACAAGGGAGGTGACCCCCCCCCCCCCAGCATAGTACTCCAGTCATGACCAGAAATTCCTCAAGTAACAGGGAAGCCCCAACCCTACAAACCTCATCTATAAGTCCCCAAAGCCAAAACCTCTAAGCTTCGATCACCCCAACCCTAAACCCCCTAAATCCCAAACCCTAAACCCTAAACCCTAAACCCTAAATCCTGAACCACTTCTAGCTTGCCACAAGTCACCAGCATGAGTTTGGGCTCGAAGTCCGTTGCTCACCTCCATCGCCAAGTCGACCGGGCAACTTCCTGCACGAGATCAGGGCTTAGCGTTTAGGGCTTAGGGCTTTAGGGTTTTAGGGTTTAGGGTTTAGGGTTCAGGGTTTAGGGTTTAGGGTCTAGGGGTTAGGGTTTAGGGTTTAGGGTTCAGGGTACCCGAAGGACATGGATTCGCCTTTGCCAGAGCATGTCAATGTCAACAAGAAAGGGGCGGTTGCAGAACGCGGAGAAGGAATATAGCGGTAGACGTCACTTCAGCCGCTAGCTCTGGCAGGTGCAGTTCTGCCGGAAAATCGGTCCAAGAAGAGAGAAGAAGTTTGGGAGCTTGGGGTTTAGGGTTTAGGTTTAGGGCCGAGAAGTTCTGCGGAGGCATACGATAGACATGCTGCTTGATGTTGGAGCGTATGCTTCTCCATACCCAAATGTAGACCCATTCCCTTTATGCCCAAAAGCTTTAAGGGCCCTGGTAGTGGGGTCCCCCCGCCCGCCCCCCCGCCCAAAGCAGTGCGGTTGTGGGCTTAGGGCTTAGGGCTTAGGGCGTAGGGCTTAGGGTTTAGGGTTCAGGGTTAAGGGTTAAGGGTTTAGGGTTCATGGTTCAGGGTTCAGCACGCCAGCTCACAAAGCCTTATACTTGGAAACCCTTTTTGCTTGACTTCTTAAGTCTGTTTAGTGTCCCTGTAAACCCTTGAAATAAACATCCCCATAGCCCACCTTACTAACCCTACTTACTAAGTCAAGAGGCCTTTCTCCAAGCATAAAAGCCCTAAACCCTAAACCCTGAACCCTGAACCCTAAAACCTATGCGCCTCCAGTGAGGCCTTAGGCTCCACGTCATCAGGAGTCGCCGCTGTTTGTCGCACTCCTTGCCGTTAGGGCTGCGAGAAGGCTCGGGGAGGTTTGGAGTTTAGGGCTTGGGCACCTAAACCCTTAAACCCAAAACCAGTTTGGGCTAAGGTTGAGGGCTCAGGGCTTGGGACCCTAAATCCTAAGCCCTAAATCAACTTGGGCCCACTTAAGGTTTAGGATTTAGGGCTTTTCGGGCCGGTGTTTAGGGTTTTTCGGGGTTAAGGTAGTCTGAAGTAGGGGAATAAATATTATAAGTAGGGTTCCCAGCGACTCCAATACTGAAGAATATGTCTTCAACCATGAATTGAACCCTCTTATGTTTTCAGGAATATTCCGGAATTCAGGGCATTGGAGTCCCTGAGTTAGAGGTATGGCAACTCTACTTACAACCCTACTTGTACCTACTCAAGCGAACCTCCTTTCTGGGTAAGCCCCCTGACCACTGAGCCCCTGAGCCCCTGAGCCCCCTGAGCCCCTGAGCCCTTGAGCCCCTGAGCCCCTGAGCCCCTGAGCCCCTGAGCCCCTGAGCCCCTGAGCCCTAAACCCTAAACCCTAAACCCTAAACCCTAAACCCTAAACCCTAAGCCCTACTTTGGGTATTCAGGGCTTGGTCTTTTGGGGTTCAGGGCAACTTTTGTTCGGCTGCAGGGCTCCTGGGTTCTAAGGCGTGAGGAAGGGGGTTGAACATTAGGTCTTAGAGCCGGTTTAGGCTAAACCCTAAACCCTAAATCCTAAACCCTCAACCCTAAAGTTTAGGGTTTAGGTCATAGGGTTTAGGGTTTAGGCTTTCCTAGGCCCGAGGCTTTTGACTTGGCTCCGCTTCGGGATTTCAGAGTCTTCTGGCCTTCTTAATGGCAACTTTTAAACACCCCATGGGCACTCTCAAAACAAAGAACAGGTTCTGGAGTTTAGGCCCTTGGGCTTTATGGGGCATATAGACTCTATGACACAAGATCGTCCGAGGCAAGCTGAGGAGCCTCGTTTCGCATCCGCATGCTTGCCTCATCATGTGCCACCAGGATTCTCGCATCTTGCTCTGGCAAAAAGTTGTCCAATGGCTGTCTTGTTATTTTGCAGAACCAAAGTGCAAAATGCATCTCTGGCCTTCCGAATTGAGCTGGCGCCGATAGACGGCGTGGAGTCCAAAGGAAGGTCCTGCAGGAATTCGGACAAAGCTGCAATGGGCACCGTCGGGCGTGCCAATCCAGCCCGCACATACCAAAGTGCGGCTATCTGATTGCCCTGCTTCTCAGGCAGAATTGCGCCGATCTCCTCTTCCGCCTTCTGGCGCTTGGCACGCTGGTACGCGAGCTGCTTGCGAGCAGACTTCAACTGCACGTCTTTGCTATCATCACTACGCCCCAAGAGATCACTCGGCAGCTCCTGACAGAGCCGCTTGGCTGTCTCCCCCAGAGACATGATCCCAACAGCTCCCGGCAATCACAGTTTCTTTCCACCCCTACTTCTAGCGAAAGTAGCTTTGTGCGGCACCTCAAGCACGTGACGTGGGACATGGATGTGAACCCAGGCGACCTACGCAATGGAACTTGCACGTTCATGCAACACCATCGGGCGCTACTACCAGAGGCTTTGCCTAAAGGAAGCCCCCATGAAGAACAACCTAAATAGAGGTTCCCCAAATTTAGGAGCCCACATGAAAGGCACAATGTAACTACCATAAAATGAAACGCAATTCCTAGAGAACTACCTAGGGACTCCAATACCCCTTAAGTACGGAACAATATATTCCTCAAGGAATATTCCTGAATTGCGGGGTGTTGCGTGCAGTCTGTGAATAGGATTTTTGGAGCCTTTTGTAGCATAGTTATACAGGGACCCTAAGGGAATGCTACGAGTACTTCCTCCGACCAATCTATTACACCGCGGCCCCGTCTCCTGAAGGAGAACTTGGGATTCTTCCTCGAGGGCGCGATGTTGGCGATCCGGCGCCGGCCCGCCAGCAAGTGGTTCCTGGAAGGCTTCTTAGCCAAGAATAAGGGGATTTACGATATTGGGGGTACCTTCTTGGGGTCCTTACTATAAGGGAAATCCTACTATTTGGGGCCCCTTGTTATCGTAAACCCTCATATTGTAGTAGGTGCACCCCTTTTTTGGGCGCAGGTTACTTCAGAGGGAACCTGGAACCTAAAATGTGCAGGGTTTAGGGTTTAGGGTTTAGGGTTTAGGGTCTAGGGTACCAGTGGTTTATCATGCAGGGTCTGGGGCAACCCGAATTCCTAACCCCTTTCAGGGTTTCAGTCTTCACTGGCAATCCTAAACCCTACGCACCTATGCAGCTCTGATGTTCGGAAAGCTTATCTTATCGCACCAAGTCGCCATATTTGGATGGCAACATCCACCTCCCGCGCGCGGTTGATGTCGGAGATCACTTGGTCATAGCCTTGCAGGTTTATAGGGTTTAGGGTTTAGGGTTTAGGGTTTAGGGTTTAGGGTTGGTTAAGAGCTTAATTCAGGTTGCAGATGCGTGGGAACACCATTCATGTTTCGAGGCATTGAGGGGAGAGGAGGGAAAGGTTGAAGGGGTTGTAGCATCTAATCGTTACATAAAGACACGGAGAAATATGGGGCTATATAGAGAGGAATAGGTATAAGAATCTTCTCATCATCGTAAGGCAATCAGCCATTCCAGTGGATCAATTCTGAAAATCTGAAAAAACCTTAAACGAACATGTTTTTTCCTAAGCTCTAAACCCTCAACCCTAAACCCTGAACCGGAATCCCTAAACCTAAACCCTCTCATCCCAAGAAACTTGTTGAAAGGATCCCGGAGCAGGGCCGCAAGATCTTTCACCTGGGCCCAACCTACAATGACCCTTCGTCACCACCAGACCCTAAGCTGAGGATGTTCCCCCTTATAGCAACAATCCTTTGTAGGGACTATCGTGCCCCCTATTATAATCCCAATCAAGGACTGTTAGTATAAGGGGGAGCATCCCAAACCCTAAACCCTAAACCCAAAACCCTAAACCCTAAAAACCCTAAACACCCTGAACCCTAAACCCTTAAACTCTAAACTCTAAACCCCTGGACTCGCCACGTGCCATGCGGCTGATGTCCAAGATGTTGGCGAGGCTGAAGGAGGCGCAGTCCTGCAAGACCCCGAGGCATACCTACTTGAAGGTTCATGGGACTTACAAACCACTTATAACTGGGCTCATAACCCTACTGATAATTGGGATAACCCCTTTTAGGCCCTTTAAGGGTATTATAGGAACCAAGTAGACCCGGGAGGAACCTAGGCATGAGAAGGATACCCTTTTTGGTTTTAAGGGGATTCTGAGGGAACCCCAACCCTAAACCCTAAACCCTAAACCCTAAACCCTAAACCCTAAACCCTAAACCCTAAACCCTAAACCCTAAACCCTAAACCCTAAACCCTAACCCTAAAAAAAAAAGGGGTCTACTCCCGGTCCTAGCATAATTACTCCCCGTAGACTCCGCAGGTTCGTGTGAGCCACGAAAACCCTACATCCCAAACCCCAGTGTAGCAGACGGGAATGGAACCTACGCCTTCAACCCTGAGTCATTATAAGCCCCTAAACCCAAGCCCCTGACAACAAAAAGGAACAAGGGCTTTCTCCAAATAGCGGTTTGGCGGGAGTTCCTTCCACGACACGGGACCTCACTGACTCACATAGGGATCAAATCTTAGAGAACAGCCCCATCACCGTGGTCGTTTGTGTTGTTGATTCTGTTGATATTTCCAGCGCGCTAAGCTTGATGGTTTTTTGCCGCCCGCCTAGCCAGCGCGCTTTTGTAAAGCCTTCAGCCGAAGGAAATTCTCTCTGACACCAAGACGCAGCCCCCAAAAGTCCCCTTTCCCCAACCCTAAACCCTAAACCTAAACCCCAAACCCGAAACCCTCAACCCTAAACCCTAGCTGTAAACAAACTTTTCCATTCTCGTGACCCAAGCAAACCCGACCGCCATCCGTGGGGCCCCCACCCCCTCACACGGCCCAAAGCAGTAAAAAAAAGTGAAACACAGTAAGCCCAAGCCCTACATCCCACACCCCTAACACCCTAAACCAACACCCGAAACCAAGAGTCCAAGATACTAAAACCCAAAAGTCTACACTCCAAACATCTAAACCGTAAGCCCTAAGGCCCCAAACGCCGCACGCCCAAAACCCGGAATCCCAAGCCCTAAACCCTCCCCCTTTCACAGTCCCGCTCGAGGCCATCTTCGGCTTTCAGGAGCTCCTTGGCGTCGGAAGATTTGGGGGATTTAGGGGGTGCTTCGGGGGAATGGGCTGCCTTTATGGTTCTTACTGCGTTTGGGATTTAGGGGGGAACTAAGGTATGTATAGCGCCTAGAACGGTTTAAGGTGTGCTAGGGCTTAGCGCTCATGGTAGGTCCTAGCGTGGGTAAGTCTCCACAGTGAGCCGCCCCGGAGTGCATGGGGTGAAGTCACTGGTGTATGTTCTCAGCACGAACTCGCCCGTCATTTGCTTGTGACTCAAGGACTCATGGGTTCCTAAACCTTAAACCCTAAACCCTAAGCCCTAAACCCTAAACCCTAAAGCAACTCATCCACCTCTTAGCGTCGGGCTATAGGGGTTTAGAGGTGTAGGGCATGTAGGGTCCTCGATTCTTCGGGGCCTTCAGGGTCTCAATCGCGGCGCTTAGGGGTCTTATATAAGGTTTAGGAAAGCTTTATGGAGAGACCGCATCCCTAAACCCTTAACCCTAAACCCTAGATCCTAAACCCTAAAACCTAAATCCTAAACCCTAAGCCCCTAAAGCAAGCAAGCAGCAGCCAGATGCTCTACGGCACCCGATTCCGTCAGCCGAGACTGGGCCCAGGGGCGGGGCTCAGGGTCTGTTTTGGGGCCCGAAATAGGGGATCCGAAGTATGGGCCCTTAATTTGGGTTTGCAACCCTTATGCACACTACGCATGAAGCCATCAGAGGGGCCAATGGTTCCAACCTTAGACTAAACCGTAAACCCGGGTTTAGGTCGGGAGAAGGGGCTTAGGGCTTGAGGATTCTGCAGCTTTGAGCATAAGCCCCAAACACCCCGAATCCTACAAGGTGACAACCTAAGACTCTACACCCTAAACCCTAAACCCTAAATGGTTCTGAAGCTAAGAGCTTTAGCATCGAGGGCATTAGGCATGCTGGGTCACTGTGAGGCCATGGCCTAAGGCCTTCTGACTGCGTGTTTGGTCCCAAGCCCCTACCCCCGGAACCCTAAACCCTAAACTCTAAACCCTAAACTGTGGAGGTCCTGATTAGAGGGCCTCAGGCAATACTTGGCCTCGGGATGTGGGGATCGAGACCTCGGGAGTTACATGAGGACGTGCAGTTTTGTTTACTGTGGCAAAGAAGTCCACAAGTCAACAGCGCTAAAGTGTAAACACGCAACGAAAATACGTAAAGCAAGCAGATGGAGATGTACGTAGGTGAACAAGACAAGCACATAAGCAAGTATGCGAAAATACATACATAGACGCATGCAAATATGGTTGCGAAGCATCTGTATGCATCTATATCTACATCACATCTATATGTAAGTAGACACAAGTATATGCAGATTGGGAAGGTTGCAGCCTTCGGGTGTTCGAGCCGTTTAGGGTTCCCTGTGAAGAGAGGCGACCTAAACCTGCTGAGCCCTCTCAACCCTATAAACCCTAAACCCCAAACCCTAGGGCCAAACCCTAAACCCTAAACCCTCAACCCTAAACCAAAAGCACGGCAGCTGCCTGGTTCTCCGGATGGCCTTTGGCGAGTTGACCCAGCGCCACTGCTGCCTGCCAAGGGGTACCCAGGGTTAGGGTTTAGGGTTTAGGGTTTAGGATTTAGGGTTAGCCCAAAACCCCCTCAACTAAGGAGTACATAGACTTTTCTTCTAACTGATGCTGGTGATGTACGCAAGACTTTAGGGTTTAGGGTTAAACTACATAGGGATCCTTTGAATGATGAAAGGGATATTCCCTAGTAACTCGGGTGTATTGGTCTCGCAAACACTGAAGGAGCCCATGCATTTGCTGTACCAGCGCCTGAACCCTAAACCCTAAACCCTAAAAACCTAAACCCTAAACCCTAAACCCTGAACCCTGAACCCTAAACCCCAAACCTTACTTCCCATCGACAGGCAGAAAGGCCTGCGTCCGCTCCTCGGCCGTCTCCGCCACCCTGAAAGGTCAGCCAAAACCAAAAACATGACTCCAAGGAGGTTTGGGGTTTAGAGTTTAAGGCTTGTAGGTTTTGGGGGTGTTCTGCTTCAGGTTTAGGACAGTGACACGACATCCCTTCACGACAGATTCCCTAGATGTAGCTGGCTGACGGTCCGTGCATCGACTGACAGAGAGCACTGCGGAGCTAAAAAAAAAAACTGCGGTGGCAGATGAGAACCCTAACTGACTGGCCCGAACTTAGGGTTTAGGGTTTAGGGTTGAAGGTTTAGGGTTTAGGGTTTAGGGTTCCTGCTCATGGGCCCAACATAAGGAGCGTTGCAGATCTTGTCAGGTGTTTGAACTGCTTTGCGGACTTTTGGACGCTCGTGCACTCGTGTTGTCCCCAACCCTCATCTGAGAGCAGAAAACAGAATATTCACCATGCCCCAAGGCAAGGCCTACAAATAGATGCAAAGTCCTCATCACACACACACATACCCTGCAATGTAACCGGTGATGTAACCTCTAAGCATGCAAACACAAGTGAACGGGGGCTCGAGTGGCATCAAAAGCCGTTGTTTGGTGACCCCATGAAGCGTAATTACTATCTGGGGTTGCATGCTTTTCCTTCCTTTATTTGCGGATCTCCTTCCTTGATTAATCATGGGTTCCCCTACTACCCCCTTCTATACTACCCCCCCTAGGTTCCCCCCTTAAATAACCTTAATTAGGCTTAATTAACCCTAAATAGCCCTAATTTTGGGGGAAACCTAGGGGGGTAGAAAAGAGGGGGGTGCTAGGGGAACCCATATCCAGGAGAATGGGAGCTTGCGCATGCTGGGCTGCGGCGCTCTTCGGTTTAGGGTTTAGGGTTTAGGGTTTAGGGTTTAGGGTTTAGGGGTTAGGGGTTAGGGGTTTAGGGTTAGCAGGGTTTAGGGGTTTAGGGATGTAGGGGTTTAGGGTTTTTAGGGCTGAGGGTTCCTTTTCCCTTAATGCAGACGGCTAGAGTACCGAGTCAACATGTAGTACATGGATGAGGGGCGTGACATTCACACATGAATCCGACTGCACTGGATCAGCTGGAAGACCCAAAACAGAATGCCAAAACCACAACTCTCTCGGAGCACACCCACCCTATAAACCAAAAAACCCTACACTTTAAACCCTAAACCCTAAACCCTAAACCCGAAACTTGAAACCCGAAACCCGAAACCCGAAACCCGAAACCCGAAACCCTAAACCCTAAACCCTAAACCCTAAACCCGAAAACCTAAACCCTAAACCCGAAACCCTAAACCCCAAACCCTAAACCCCAAACCCTAAACCCTAAACCCGAAACCCTAAACCCCAAACCCTAAACCCTAAACCCACAACTCTCTCGGAGCGCGGCAGCAGGCTGATCAGTGGCCTGGCCGAAGCAAAGGCTGTGAATCACAGGGGGAGCTGCGGTTTAGGGTTTAGGGTTTAGGGTCTAGGGTTTAGGGTTTAGGGCTTAGGGCTTGGGGCTTAGGGCCTGGGGCTTAGGGTTTAGGGTTTAGGGTTCGGAGGCTACATGAACCTCCTCCAGGAAGCCAGACGAAAGCGTCTGAATCCCAAGGTTTTGCGGGATTCGGACATCGGGCGCACACCCTAAAAGCCCCAAACCCAACATCCCCCCCTAAACCCTAAACCCTAAACCCTAAACCCTCAACCCTCAACCCAACCCTAAACCCTAAACCCTGAACCCTAAACCCTGAACCCAACATCCCTAAGGGCCCCCTGAAAGCCCCCGAAAGCCCCAAACCTGCCAAGCCCATAAGCAGCACGATGACGAGGCTCACCTCAAAGGTGAAAGCCTTGGTTTTTAAATGGGGGTTTACGATGTTAGGGGTACCTTATTGGGGTCCTTATTCTAAGCGGATCCGACTATTTGAAGGGGGGCCCCTTATTATTTTCGTGAACCCCCAAATGTTCTTGGAGTTTGGGGTTTAGGGTTTAGGGTTCTCGTTGGGTTTGATTTGGGTTTTAATTCTGACTACTTCAGCTACACTGTAAACCTTACGTGAAACCTGGGCCCGAAGTCACGTAGGGTGTAAGAGAGTGACACACCCCCTTGCAACCCCAAAGTATATGGATAATTATTCAAAGTATACCCTCCACCCCCTTCCTAAAGACTCTAACCCTTGTTTCACGAAGCCCCAAAAAAACCCGCAACATAAACTATGCCATAAACCCTAACCCCTAGGAACCCTACAACCCCGATAAACCCCTAAACCCTGAACCATAAAACCCTGAACCCTAAATCCACAAACCCTGAAACCCCCAAAACCCAAAAAACCGAAACCCGAAACCCCAAAACCCTCAAAACCCCGAAGCCCCAAAACCCCATATTATCCGCTTTCCTTTCTCGGCCGGGCCTGGCCGTGCCCTCCACCGCAAAGGCGCGCTGGTTCTCGGGATTGTGCTCTACCAAGCCTTGGGGCTTTTAGGATTTACAGGCGTGAGGGCTTAGGGCTAAGGTTTAGGGTTTAGGGTTTGGGGCTAAGGTTCGGGATTTAGGGTTTAGGGTTCAGAGTTTATGGATTAGGGTTAGGGTTTAGGCAGGGTTTGACGTGGACTCATGCCTTTACATCCTTAAGTTCGAAGGAGCTGATGCTAGCAATGGCGGCTTCGGGTTTAGGGTTTTGGGTTTCGGGCTCCGATTTCATGAGCTTGTTTGCATGGACTTTACGTGGCAGAGTCTTCTTGGCGTACAAGGCCGCGGCCCGAAGTCTTAGAGTAGTTACATGGTTCCTGAGTATGGGCCCTTCAAAGGGGACCTTATATACCCCCTATTTACCCTCTACAAACCCAAGGGCCCGTACATCAGAAAGGGTAAGGGACCATTCAAGGGCCCATGGAACTAGCTTTAGATAAACCCTAAATCCCCGCAACCTAGGACAAAAAGGCTGCCCTTTTTGTTTCCGGAGGTACTATAGTCCTAACCCTGACACTTGAGCGCCCAATGCCCCTTACTTGAGGAATCTACCTTAAATCATAGACCAGGATCCCTACATAGTTAAGGGTTTAGGGTTTTAAGGCTTAGAGTCTGGGGGGGAGGGGGGGGGTTAACACTTATTACTTGATTCAGTGGTTTTGGGTTCTCTGAGAAGAAGGGCGCTACTGGCCTTCTCGGAGAATGACATCTAGGGAGGAAAAGACTAGCCTGAAATTTCACAGACATCCCTAAAAACCCAAGCTCTGAACGCCGCCAGCTAGACACCTCAACAACAACCCATTGAAGCTTAAGATCTTTCGAAATCGAGTTGTTCCTAAGATCTATCAGAGCTAACAATGGGCGCAGCAGTGGGGAGTGCAAGTTGAGGCGAAGCCGTAAACCCTTAGCCTTGCTCTCTGACCTTCAACCAGGAGTTCACGAAGACCCATCTGCCCAGGATGCCCAACGCACCCTACCTCGGAAATAACCCAACACGACTCTAAACCCTAAACCCTAAACCCTAAACCCTAAACCCTAAACCCTAAACCCTAAACCCTAAACCCCGATCCCTGAAGCCCAGCAGTGCGACGGAACGGCGGCCGATGCATGTCGCCGCTGCCACGCGCTGAAGCGCCTAAGACTGGCTGGCTCTTGGTAGGGAAATGGGGGAACGAGGAACCCTACATAGTCCCGTAAAGGGTGTATACATATATATCTATATGTAGTATATGCATATATATATATAGAGTATATAGTATATAGTATATAGTATATAGTATATAGTATATAGTATATAGTATATATACACATATATATATATGTATATATATATATATATATACGGCCCTAAGACCTGAATTTCTTCATTCCCTACGAAGAGCCAGGGGGAAGGTCCAGGGCTTAGGGGCTGACGGCTGAGGATGTGTGGTCTTCAAAGCCTTCAGCAAGTCCTCCGCAGCTTCCCCCAGGTGCCTATGAACAGCAGACTGCAGCTTCTACCAGGTTCCCAGGTTCCTATGAACAATTTCGGGTTTAGGGTTTAGGGTTTAGGGTTTAGGGTTTAGGGTTCCGGGTTCAGGGTTCCGGGTTCAGGGTTTAGGGTAGCTTCCCCCAGGTTCCTATGCCCTTGCATGGAGACTCAATCCAAGTTCCTCAGCAAGAACTCAGACGAAGCCCCTTGAGTCCCTGCCGCCAAGCTAGAGCTGCAAGAGCCATTTGCCCACAAATGGCTTGAAAACCCCGGATGCAAACTCTAAACCCTAAATTACTAGACCCTCAACCCTCAACCCTAAACCCTAAACCCTAAGCCCAAACCTCCTAAGCCCGGCACCGTCGAAGCCATCAGCTGCCGTCGGAGAGGAGCCACAGCTCCCGCCAGCACCACTTCCTGGGTGTAGGGTTTAGGGTTTAGGGTCCAGGGTTTAGGGTTTAAGGTTTAGGGTTTAGGGTTAAGGGCTGGGCAAGGTGGCGCGCGCGCGCCGGGGGGGGGGGGGTTTGGGGTTTGGGGTTTGGGGTTTAGGGTGTAGGGTTTGGGGTTTGGGGTTTGGGGTTTGGGGTTTAGGATTTAGGGTTGGGTTTTGGGGTTTAGGGTTTGGGGTTTGGGGTTTGGGGTTTGGGGTCTGGGTTTAGGGTTTGGGGTTTGGGGTTTGGGGTTTAGGGTTTGGTGTTTGGGGGTTGGGGTTTGGAGGGAGCGGGGGAGGTTAGTGAGGATTTAGGGTTAAGATTGGGAAGGGTCAGGTCGCTAACTTCTCGCTCCCTTGTCGGGTCCGTGATACCATACGGCCCTTTCTTCGAAATGATCGCCAACAACCTTTATGTCATGTGTTTTTTTTTGAGTGTAGTTCAGGGGGGGGGGGAGGGAGTACAGGATCCCATGGTTAAGTCCGATGCGGGGAACAGGAGCGTCTGCCAGAGCGGTCTGGCTCACAAAGCCAGATGAGGGTTTAGGGTTGAGGGTTGAGGGTTTAGGGTTTAAGGTTTAGGGTTTAGAGGGAGATTTCTGGCATTATCCTTGCCATGATGATCTTCTCTTCATCCTTCTGCTGATCATCCTTTTGGACGCTCCCATCCTCCAATGGATCGAACACTGTTAGATACTGCCAAACCCTAAACCCTAATTAAACCCTAAACCATACACCCTAAACCCTAAACCCTAAACCCTAAACCCTAAACCCTAAACCCTAAACCCTAAACCCTAAACCATAAACCCTAAACCCTAAACCCTAAACCCTAAACCCTAAACCCTAAACCCTGTTTGTTCGCGCTGAGAAGCCGCACGTCGTTGGAAGCATTGTTTGTGCAGAGAGCCCTTCCGGGGCTTGGCATCCCCAGAGACTCCAAACATATTCTTCAATTAAGGCATAGGGTTTAGGGTTTAGGGTTTAGGGTTTCGGGTTTAGGGTTTAGGGTATAAGGAACCCTTCTATATTGTTTAAGGAATATAAGGGCTATTGGTTTAGGGTAAGTATGGGGTTTAGGGTTCAACCCCAAGCCCGGAACCGCTCATAATTTGAGACGATGAGCTGTCTGCCCCGCAGCGTTGCCCTTGACCAAACGGGCCAGGGCTGTGGCGGCCTTGACGTGCCGAGGGTTTAGGGTTTAGGGTTTCGGGATTAGGGTTTAGGGTTTAGGGAGGCGTACCAGAGCATAGAGGCGGATTTAGGGTTTGGGGCTTTGAGGGTTTAGACCCCACTATGTGGAATGTGGAACCCTAAACCCTGAACCCGTTGATTAAGGGCTGATTTGGGCTTCTTGTTACGGCTTCTTGGGGCTCATTAGTCGGGTCTTTTGTGTTACAGGCTTACTGCGCTTTCTTATGATGTATTACGGCCTATCAGGGTTTGTTCGGGGGCGTTAAGGCCGTGGACACAAGCTTTAGGGACTTTGGGGCCTCGTGGTTTCATTCGGTTGCTTGAGGTTTCGCGCCTATAACAGGAATTACAAGTTTACGGAAATCCCCTCGAAACAAGACTACGTCACTACGTCAAGGGCCGAAACCCCAGCATGCTTGGTGGAGCCCCGGCATGCCAAAGGTCGGCTATACACCCTCAACTGTAAACCCCATTCCCTAATTCAGTGGCTGAGACCTTGGTGCATCCGGGCGAAACTCATTCTACGCAAATGTAAGGCAGCACTACCTCCAATAGCCAGCTCGCATGTATAAAACAGCGTCGGTGCCCCACGCGGTATCCCAAACCTTGTAAGACCTGAGCCCTAAACCCGAAGACCCTAAGACCAGAGATCTCTTGTCAAGCAAGCATGGGCCAATTCTACTATTTGCTTAAGAACCCAATCATGAAAGATAATGATCCTTCTATTGCCCTTGTAAGGAAGAACGCTGATTTTTTTTTTGGGGGGGGTTCTTAAGCAAATAGTACTGTTTGAGGTAACCTACTTCGTCGGTCCCTGTTTTTCAGAAAAAGCTTAAGACCCCATCAAACAGGATGACCTGCCGAGATTCGGAGCATGCTTTCCAACTCCCTAAGTCGTAGAGTTTCAGCACCCGGAAACTATAAGGTTATGGGGCAGGTTCGTTGGCCCCATATGTAGCCTGGCAATGCCGTGTGAGTTGATGAAAGGAATGCCAGGACGTGGTCGACGAACCACCTCTGCTCTCATCTCTGGCTGGCACACGAGACATGGGATGGCTGGGAACGGTTGTCAATCAAAACACCAAAGCCCCAAAACCTCAAAAACCCCCAAACCCCCAAAACCTCAAACCCCAAAACCCCCAAACCCCAAAACCCCAAAACCCCCAAACCCCCAAACCCCAAAAACCCCAAAAACCCAAAGCCCCAAAACCCCAAAGCCCCAAAACACCTAACCCAAAAACATGGCGAGCCTGGGCACGCTCGAGCCCGTGGCACTCCTGTGCCGGGGCTTCGGGGTTTAGGGTTTAGGGTTTAGGGTTTAGGGTTTGGGGTTTGGGGTTTGGGGTTTGGGGTTTGGGGTTTGGGGTTTGGGGTTTGGGGTTTGGGGTTTGGGGTTTGGGGTTTGGGGTTTAGGGTAAACCCAACATCCTAGACTCTTAGTCCTGAACCCAAATCAGCCCCGAAAGCCTTATGATCCTCGTACCATGATAGGGATTTAGGGTTTAGGGGTTTAGGGGGTTAGGGGTTTAGGGTTCAGGGTTAGCTAAGACTCAGACCCTGTCTAGGAAACAATATCTTACAGGACTCCCAAACTACCTGCACCCACAAAACGCGAAACCGCAGATCACTAATCGTAACTCCTGAACCCCCAAATCTTAAACATAAGTCCCTAACTATCCTACGATGCCTACCAACCGCTAACCTTATACCCCGAAGCTCAAAAACAACAACCCTAAACTTAAACTATATACCCTAAACCCCAAACCCTAAACCCTAAACCCCCCCTAAACCCGAAACCCAAAAATCGCCACGGCTGGTCCTTGAGCTGGCGCACAAGGGGCGGGATGACACCGCCATCCACAAGGCTCACCTTTGGGTTTAGGGTTTAGGGTCTAGGGTCTAGGGTCTAGGGTTTAGGGTTTAGGGTTTAGGGTTTGGCATTTCATGGGGTGGATTTCGCATTCGGGGGGGTGGGATTCCCTGCACAAGTTGGAAGCCTACGCCCTAAGCCCTAAACCCTAAAGCCGTGATATTGAAGATGAGGCTCCAGAGAGAGCATTTTCCAACACCCAGGCCCGAAGTCCTAAAGCGCTCAGTCTTCCTTGATGGCCTTCAAGGCGTGAGTAAGGTGCAACCGACGAAAGGAGGGACCCTTGTACGGGACCTTAAGAGGTGGTGTAGGGGTTACTTGGGTATATATCGGAGACTACCAAAGGTGACCCTACAGAAAGGTGACCTTTGCAGGGCCTGTGCCTGTGCCATGTTGTATGGTATGTAATGAATATGTTTGGAAGCATGTGTGTGTGCAAAAAACTCTAAATTTAGATGTTTTGCTACAAGTAGTGCCAACAAATCAAAAATAGTTTTGAACCAAGAACTGCCAGCCAAAAAACATTTTGCTCCAAGTGGTGCCCACAATTAACATATTTTGAGCCAAGAACAAGCCTTTAGGAGTTCTGACCTGGAGCTGAAGCGTCGTCTGGTCCTGCCGGACGGGGGGGGGGAGGGATAGGGAGGGGCTTAGGACTTAGGTTATAGGACTTAGGGCGTGGGACTTAGGAATTAGGGTAAATTTAGGGTTCGGGGTTTAGAGTGCAGGGGTTCCAGACCCTGAACTCATAAACCCTAAATTCCTCGGTGTGGGGCTTGACTCAGGGTTTAGGGTTTAGGGGTAGGGATCATGGCGTTGTTGGGCTTCTAGGGTTGAAGGCTATAGGGTTATCCAAAGCCTAAATTCCTCGAAGCCTAAACCCAAAATTCCTCGACCGCCCTGAACTTGAACGCCCTCAACCCCTCAGCCCGAATACGATCCTTTTCTACCCAGTAAGTGAACAATATAATTCCCCAATGGCCTACCTGGTACCTAGAAGCTCATTGGCTAAGGTCTTGGTGAAACCCACCGCCATGGGTCGCATCGCCCCAGCTGACAACGGATCCATCTCGCAGGATGGCACCAAAAGCCATGTGAGAGGCTGCAATCTGTCGGACGTTCTTCAAGAGGCTCTGTACAGCAGCACTGTCACCACCGGCCTGTGGTGCTCCCCAAGTCAGCACCCGGCCATTGTCGAGCAGCGCTGCAAAAGCAACATACTTTGCCTGGATTGCTTGCACGCCCTGAAGTGGTTCCACCGGTGTGGTAGCTCCAAAGGCCCTGTCACCTCCATAGCGCACATCACCCCAGGCCACAACGGAGCCACCTTCCGTGATAGCTGCAAAAGCTCTGTCGGTTGCTTGGATCTGCGACACACGTCTCAGTTGGCTTTGCACATGGATGCAGGCGCCGCCTGTTACTGGATTGCCCCAGGTCACAACAGAGCCGTCTGCCAAGATAGCAGCAAAAGCACCTTTGGTGGCTTGGATCTGCTGCGCGTCCACCAGCTGAGCACGCACGTCATTGCAGTTGCCACCCCCAAGATCACCACCCCAGGTCACCACAGAGCCATCCTGCCGAATAGCTGCGAAGGCGGTTCCTGTGGCACTGATAGCCCTCACGTCATGTAGTTGGTCTTGAACTGCACTGCCTAGGGTTGAGGGCGCAGGGTCCGGGGACCTCACACACCCCACACACCACACTCCCAAAAATGGGAGGGACCAAGTCCTGACCCCTAAATTTTGAAGATCTATGCCCTGAAACTCCAATTGAACTCTAGACCTCCAGCCCTGATTGAACCCTTAACCCCTAAACCCTAAATCCCACTACCACACACATTGGGGGGTACCATGGGGGGGGGAGCAGCAACAGCCCATTCCTGCTAGGCTTAGGGCTTAAGACGTGGGATTCAGCTTTAAGGCTTCTTGTTTAGGATGCAGGGCTGAGGGTGTGCAGGGTTCCCTTCTTCGCCCTTTCCTCTCCCCCAACCCGCGTCATCTACCCGACGGGCCCGACGCGCGCCCGTCGGGTACCCGACACGGGCACCTCCCTTCCCCCCCAGACACACATTGCTTCCCATCCTGGGTTTCCGCCCTCACAAAAATTTCTTGACATTTTTCAATGTCCCAGACAAGCCAGACACTTAATGTACCCCCTAACCCTATACAAGCCGGCCATGAATCAAAGCGGGCAGAGGCCAAACCCTAAGCCCTAAATCCAAACCCACCACTAATGAAATTACAGGCATACACTTTCCCGGAACCCAACCTTGAACCAGAAGCTATGCTACGTTCTGGGTTTTGGTTGTCGGGGCTTGGGGTTTTGAGGCTTTGCGGTCTTTTAATGAAGGCCAAATCAAAATTGACATTCTCCGTCCAAACAAAGTTGTATTTGTGTCAAATGATAACAAAAAAAACCAACGAATCCAAGTTGACAGAATTGTCTTACATACAATACAGTATTTTGGTGGGAAAACAGACACATATCCGTCGGGTACCCGACGCGTGCCGGGGGGGAGAGGGGTGTACTCGAGGGGTGTTCTGGGGGAGGGCAGGGGGCGATAATGTTTCAAGGCGCCCCTCTTAGGGCTATACCGCCCATAACCTTCAGACTGAACCCCCATCTCCCAAACCCAGAAACCCACTGTGGCCCGGCATGAGGGATGCGGGCCACCACGGTGTTTTGGGTCATCAGGAGGGGATCAATACTCAGGTTTTGGAGCTTCGATGCAGGGGTAATCAGTGGGTTGAGTTTGTTTCTTGAGTGAAATCGAAAAAGATTTTGTTGGCAGCACTTGAAACAGTAAAGTTGAACGCAAGAGCTGAGTTTACCATTGAATTGAAAACAGAAAGCATGTTTTTGGCGCCACTTCAAATTAAGTTGGCTGAGTTTACGCAATTTCCAAAAACTTCTCACCCGATAAAATGCAAGACGTTCGCAACAAAAAATGAGAGTGAAAGAGTTCTTTAAAAACCAGAGACTTTGTCCTAGACTCTAGACTTGGGGGGGGAGGGGCAAAGGTCACCGAAAATCCTAAACACTGTAAGCCGCCAACGCTCAACCCGAAACCCCTTAAAACACAAAACCCCTCAGCCCTAAACCTGAAACCGCAAACGCTCTAAGACCTTAAATTAAGCTCAAAGCCCCACCGCCAGACCACAGCAGGGGGGAGGGGAGGGGGATAGCACCCTAAATCCTCAGCCCAAACTCTTAAACCAGAATATCCTCGAACCCAAAGTGCTATTCAGGCCGCAAAGCCTTCGGCCCTAAAACCTCAATTGAACTCTAGACCCTAAAGCCCTGATTGAACCCTTAAACCCTAAACCCGAAATCCCACTGGCACACCACGGAGGAACGGGAGCAGCAACAGCCCATTCCTATTGGGCTTAGCGTTTAGGAGTTGGGCTTCGGCGGTCTCCCTCCCCACATGCGTCGGATACCCGACGCGACCCGTCGCTCCCTCCCTCCTCCCCCCTCCCCCCTCACACACACTTCTTGGGTTTCCGCCCTGAGGCCTTAAGTTAAGCCTAATTAAACCTGAACCCCAATCCCCGCCACCACACCACGGGGGTGGTAGGGACCAAACTCCTGACCCCTAAATTTTGCAGGTCTAATCCTCAAGCAAAGCGCTTGTTAAACCCTATGCCCTGAAACTCCAAGTGAACTCTAGACCCCAAGCCCTGATTGAACCCTGAACCCCTAAACCCTAAATCCCACTACCACACACAACGGGGCGGGGTGGGGGAGCAGCAACCGCCATTCCTGTGAGGGTGTGCAGGGTTCCCTTCTTCGCCCTTTCCGCTCCCCCCAACCCGCGTCAGCTACCCGGCGGGCCTGATGTGCGCCCGTCGGGTACCCGACGCGGGCACCTCCCCTCCCCTCCCCCCCACACACACATTGCTTCTTTTCAATGTCCCAGACAAGCCAGACACTTAATGTAATTACCCCCTAACCCTAAATAAGCCGGTCATGAATCAAAGCGGGCAGAGGCCAAACCCTAACCCCTAAATCCAAACCCACCACTAACGAAATTTAAGGCATACACTTGCCCGGAACCCAACCTTGAACCAGAAGCTATGCTGTTTATATGTGGGTGATAAAATGTTCTGGGTTTTGGTTGTCGGGACTTGGGGTTTGCAGGGTTTGCGGGCCGTTAATGAAAACCAAATCAAAATTGACATTCTCCGTCCGAACAAATCAAAAAGGCCAACGAATCCAAATTGACAGAATTGTCTTACAAGAGGGGGCCCGTCGGAAAACAGACACATATCCATCGGGTACCCGACGCGTGCCGGGGGGGGAGGGGTGTACTCGAGGGGTGGTGTTTGGGTATCCTGGAATCCAAAGTGCTAATTTAGGCCGCAACGCCTTACGCCCTAAAGCCCCAATAGAACTCTAGACCCTAAGACCCTGATTGAACCCTTGAACCCTGAACCCGAGATCCCACTAGCACATCGCGGGGGTACAGGAGCAGCAACAGCCCATTCCTATTGTTACTGGGCATAGCGGCATAGCGCGTAGCTAGGCTGGCTTAGGATGCAGTCCGACGCACCCATCGGGTACACGCGCCTTTCCCTCCCTCTCTCCCTCCCTCCCCCCCCTCCCACACACACTTCTTCCCGTCCTGCCAAATCTCTTGAAATTTGTGGGGACGACCCTCAGCCCAAAGCCCTAAACCCTAAAACATGAGAATCCTCAAACTAAAGCCCGACTTACCCATTGGATCCTCAAGCTTTGATCGAGCCCTTAGACTTAAACCCTCAGCAGCAGCAGCAGCAGCCTCTAAGCTTGGACTTGGGCTTCGTCTTTAGTTTGGGATGGGGGCCGAAGGGCGGTGCAGGGAATTTTTCAAGGGGGGTGGGGAGGTGGGAGGGGACTTTGTCTTCTACATGCAATTTTGGAGGAAACTGAAAACCATCATGGGAGTTTTGCCAGGGAGGAAACTGTGTGGGAACAGGAGGGGAATCAGCGAGGGGGCGGGAGGGGGGGCCATCGGGATATTCATCTGTATTTATTGAAGAACAGAATTCAGATATATGTTTGTATCGAACGATAGCCAAAGTATGACTGGCGGGGGTGGGTTACCCCCTCCTAGGGTTCGACCTGATCCATGGGGGGACGTTCGCAAAAAAGCATAAGTTTGAAGCCTCTGCTACAAAATCGCTTGGGGGGTTGGCTTTGGAGCCTAGCAAAACCGATTGGGGAGAAAGCGGCGCAGCCACATACCCAAAACATAATATCCGCAAAAGGACATGCATCAGCTACAACCCACATTACCAAGATGTCGGCAAAACACACACGCACACAAATACAAATTCATTGCCAGTTGACAACATTTGTAGTGGTTTCCGAAGCCTCGAGCAAGCATACTGGGCACGCATACATTTTTTCGCGTTTCCCTATCGAATCCCAACTCCTAAACGCTAAGCCCAATAGGAATGGGCTGTTGCTGCTCCCGTTCCTCCGTGGTGTGCCAGTGGGATTTCGGGTTTAGGGTTTAAGGGTTCAATCAGGGCTTTAGGGTCTAGAGTTCAATTGAGGTTTTAGGGCCGAAGGCTTTGCGGCCTGAATAGCACTTTGGGTTCGAGGATATTCTGGTTTAAGAGTTTGGGCTGAGGATTTAGGGTGCTATCCCCCTCCCCTCCCCCCTGCTGTGGTCTGGCGGTGGGGCTTTGAGCTTAATTTAGGGTCTTAGAGCGTTTGCGGTTTCAGGTTTAAGGCTTTGGGGTTTTGTGTTTTAAGGGGTTTCGGGTTTAGCGTTGGCGGCTTACAGTGTTTAGGATTTTCGGTGACCTTTGCCCCTCCCCCCCAAGTCTAGAGTCTAGGACAAAGTCTCTGGTGTTTAAAGAACTCTTTCACTCTCATTTTTTGTTGCGAACGTCTTGCATTTTATCGGGTGAGAAGTTTTTGGAAATTGCGTAAACTCAGCCAACTTAATTTGAAGTGGAGACAAACCATGCTTTCTGTTTTCAGTTCAATGGTTAACTCAGCTCATGCGTTCAACTTTACTGTTTCAAGCGCTGCCAACAAAATCTTTTTCGATTTCAAAACAGAAACAGACTCAACCCACTGATTACCCCTGCGTCGAAGCTCCAAAACCTGAGTATTGATCCCCTGATGACCCAAAACACAAGGCGTGGTGGCCCACATCCCTCATGCCGGGCCAGAGTGGGTTTGGGGGTTTGGGGTTCAGTCTGACCTTCTTCGGCTTTAGCATAGCCCTGGGCTGTGTGGCCTTTGGGTTGTTGTTAGGGTCATAAGGGGTATGAGCTACAGAGCCTTGAAACATCATCGCCCCCTGCCCAGCTTCTGGTTTAAGAGTTTGGGCTGAGGATTTAGTGCTTCTGGCGGTGGGGCTTTGAGCTTAAATTAGGGTCTTAGAGCGTTTACGGTTTCAGGTTTAGGGCTTTGGGGCTTTATGTTGTTAGGGGTTTTTCGGGTTTAGGGTTGAGGGCTTAAATTAAAGTCTTTAAGGCGACTTGGGACTTGAGGCACAGTTTTTGTTCGTTTTCCAATAGAAAAAAATCAACCCCCTAAGTCTTAAACGGCTAAAAAGTAATGCACTCCTTGCAGCGGAGCTCTAAAACCTGAGTATTAATCCCCCTGTGCATGTGCCTCGTGCCCCCCCGGCCGCCCGCGAATACCCGTTAGGTACCTACCTCTCCCCCTCCCCTCCCGCACGCGTCCGGTACCCGACGGAAATGTCGGTTGCCTGACGGCCCGAGCACAAGATGTAAAAATAATTGGGTCGATTTGGATTTGATACTGACTTATGTTTTCAACAAATGCAGATGTTTGGATGTTTAGACGCTTGGAGAATGTCAATATTGATTTGGCCTTAGTGCCCGTCGAGTACCCGACAGTGCGCGTCGGTACTCGACGGACCCCGCCGCCCCGCCTCGCCCCTACCACCCCCCGCCCCCACCACATTAAAGGGGGTGAGACGGGAAGAAACAAGCCGCATTGCCTGGAAAATGACAACCCAAAACCCAAAACATCTATCACCAGCTTCTGGAACGCTGTTTACGTTTGGGGTCAGGTTTTAAAG
Source organism: Symbiodinium natans (assembly GCA_905221605.1). Lineage (NCBI taxonomy): Eukaryota > Dinophyceae > Suessiales > Symbiodiniaceae > Symbiodinium > Symbiodinium natans. Next base: position 1,133,863 of record CAJNDS010000668.1, read on the forward strand.
TTTGTGCCTGATGTTTAATCAGTGGTGGGTTTGGATGTAGAGTTTAGGGTTTGGTCTATGCCCGCTTTGATTCACGGCCGGGTTATATAGGGTTAGGGGAACATTAAGTGTCTGGCTTATCTGGGACATTGAAAAATGTCAAGAGGTTTTTGCCAAAGCGGAAGGAAACCAAGGATGGGAAGCAATGTGTGTGTGTGGGGGGGAGGGGAGGTGCCCGCGTCGGGTACCCGACGGGCGCACATCAGGCCCGTCGGGTAGCTGACGCGGGTTGGGGGAGAGGAAAGGGCGAAGAAGGGAACCCTGCACACCCTCACAGGAATGGGCTGTTGCTCCCCCCCCCCCCCCCGCCATGGTACCCCCCGTTGTGTGTGGTAGTGGGATTTAGGGTTTAGGGGTTAAGGGTTCAATAGGGCTTGGGGTCTAGAGTTCAACTGGAGTTTCAGGGCATAGGCTACCTTAGGGTTCAAAATGCGCTGATGGACCCTAGCTTTGGTCCAAAGGCCTGGGGGGTGGGGGGTTTTGATTTTCAGGGTTGAGAGGTCTAGGTTTCTTAACTGCTTGCTTCTGGAGGGCTGGTGCGCTGATGGGGGCTAAGGGGCTTCGAGGGCTTAAGGGGCTTGGGGGGGCTGAAGGGGGCTTAAGGGGCTTGAGGGGGCTCAAGGGGCTTAAGGGGGCTTAAGAGGGCTTGGGGCCCTTAAAGGCTTAAAGGGCTTAGGGCACTTAGAGCGCTTGTGAGGGAGGTTTGGGGCTGATGGACCCTAGCTTTGGTCCAAAGGCCTGGGTGAATGAACTTGGGGTGGGGGGTTTTGATTTTCAGGGTTGAGAGGTCTAGGTTTCTTAACTGCTTGCTTCTGGAGGGTTGGTGCGCTGATGGGGGCTAAGGGGCTTCGAGGGCTTAAGGGGCTTGGGGGGGCTGAAGGGGGCTTGAGGGGCTGAAGGGGGCTCAAGGGGCTTAAGGGGGCTTAAGGGGGCTTAAGAGGGCTTGGGGCCCTTAAAGGCTTAAAGGCTTAAAGGGCTTAGGGCACTTAGAGCGCTTGTGAGGGAGGTTTGGGGCTGATGGACCCTAGCTTTGGTCCAAAGGCCTGGGTTAATTAACTTGGGGCTGGGGGGTTTTGATTTTCAGGGTTGAGAGGTCTAGGTTTCTTAACTGCTTGCTTCTGGAGGGTTGGTGCGCTGATGGGGGCTAAGGGGCTTCGAGGGCTTAAGGGGCTTAAGGGGGCTTAACGGGGCTTAAGGGGAAGGGGCTTAAGGGGGCTTTAAGAGGGCTTGGGGCCCTTAAAGGCTTAAAGGCTTAAAGGGCTTAGGGCACTTAGAGCGCTTGTGAGGGAGGTTTGGGGCTGATGGACCCTAGCTTTGGTCCAAAGGCCTGGGTTAATTAACTTGGGGGGTGGGGGGTTTTGATTTTCAGGGTTGAGAGGTCTAGGTTTCTTAACTGCTTGCTTCTGGAGGGTTGGTGCGCTGATGGGGGCTAAAGGGCTTCGAGGGCTTAAGGGGCTTGGGGGGGCTGAAGGGGGCTTAAGGGGCTTGAGGGGGCTCAAGGGGCTTAAGGGGGCTTAAGGGGGCTTAAGAGGGCTTGGGGCCCTTAAAGGCTTAAAGGCTTAAAGGGCTTAGGGCACTTAGAGCGCTTGTGAGGGAGGTTTGGGGCTGATGGACCCTAGCTTTGGTCCAAAGGCCTGGGTTAATGAACTTGGGGGGTGGGGGGTTTTGATTTTCAGGGTTGAGAGGTCTAGGTTTCTTAACTGCTTGCTTCTGCAGGGTTGGTGCGCTGATGGGGGCTAAGGGGCTTCGAGGGCTTAAGGGGCTTGGGGGGGCTTAAGGGGGCTTAAGGGGCTTAGTGGGCTTAATGGGGCTCAAGGGGCTTAAGGGGGCTTAAGAGGGCTTGGGGCCCTTAAAGGCTTAAAGGGCTTAGGGCAGAGCGCTTGTGAGGGAGGTTTGGGGCTGATGGACCCTAGCTTTGGTCCAAAGGCCTGGGTTAATTGACTTGGGGGGTGGGGGGGTTTTGATTTTCAGGGTTGAGAGGTCAAGGTTTCTTAACTGCTTGCTTCTGGAGGGTTGGTGCGCTGATGGGGGCTAAGGGGCTTCGAGGGCTTAAGGGGCTTGGGGGGGCTGAAGGGGGCTTAAGGGGCTTAGTGGGCTTAAGGGGGCTCAAGGGGCTTAAGGGGGCTTAAGGGGGCTTAAGAGGGCTTGGGGCCCTTAAAGGCTTAAAGGGCTTAGGGCACTTAGAGCGCTTGTGAGGGAGGTTTGGGGCTGATGGACCCTAGCTTTGGTCCAAAGGCCTGGGAAAATTAACTTGGGGGGTGGGGGGTTTGATTTTCAGGGTTGAGACATCTAGGTTTCTTAACTGCTTGCTTCTGGAGGGCTGGTGCGCTGAGGGCTAAGCACCTTCGAGGGCTTAAGGGGCTTTGGGGGGCTTAAGGGGGCTTAAGAGGGCTTGGGGCCCTTAGGGTGCTTGGAGCCCTTAGGATGCTTGGGGTTCGCGGGCTTAGGAGGCTTGAAGGGCTTAGGGCCCTTAGGGCACTTGGGTCCTTAGGGTGCTCATGGGGCTGAGGGAGGTGTGGGGGCTGATCCCATAAGCTCATAGCTTTCAAGTCAAACCTTAAACCCTTAAGCTTTAAACCCTAGCTTTTCAAGGCCCGAAACCTGGTTGTTAAGCTTGCGATAGCCCCTAAACCCCTACTGCCTAAGCCTAAACCCTTGAATCCTAAACCCCCCCCCCAGTCCATGTTTGCTTAAGGTTTGCTCTGGTGGCTGGCGAGTGGCTCTTGCTCCCATATGCACCAGCGTCTGTGTTTTCCCGCCATCTGTGAACCATGTTGAGTTTAGGCTTTAGGGGTTCTCTCCATCCCTGGGGTTTAGGGTTTGGGGTGTACTGTTAGGCTTCAGGGCTCAGGGTGTTTATTCTTCCTTCTGTGAGTCGTGGTGTGTTTGGGGTTTGACTAGGGACGAATGTTGAGGTTTTGGCTTTGGAGTTGCGTGCAGGGTTTTGGTTTGCCCCGTGTTTCCCCTTGAGGCGGAGCCAGGATATAGGGTAACCCCCCCCCCCTCAAGCGGCTGACCGTAAAAATGTCGGGGTGCTAAGGCTGACAGCGTAGCACAAACGTCCGTTTCTCCATATGATAAATCGCCTTTTTTAAGTGCAGCTCCGCGCAGCGGCCGACTCGAAAAACTCACCCCGCCCCGCGCCTCGGTTACAACCCTCCTTCCCCATGCTTCCCTGTGGTTGAGAGCCGATTGTTTAGGGTTTGCTTTTTAGGGTTGGGGAGGATACCATAGGGTGGGGAAGTGGGACTGGGAGGGGCGGGGGGGGGCGATTACACAGAGCGCGGGCGCAGAAAGAAAGCAGATGGCCGTCTTAGACCAACTTACAGCTTAATAGCGACCTTATGCGGCACAAGAAGGCGATTAAGCTATAATAAATTTTTGATAGCTTAATAACCTCCTTAAGTTTTTTAAACGTTAAGAGTGAGCAACTAGCTTAACTTTTTTTCCGGTAAGGAAATTAAGCTATGCTGCTCATTTTTGCTTAACTTTTAAAACCACTTAAGGAGGTTATTAAGCTATCAAAAATTATTATAGCTTAATAACCTTCTTGTGCCGCATAAGGTCGCTATTAAGCTGTAAGTTGGTCTAAGACGGCCATCTGCTTTCTTTCTGCGCCCGTGCTCTGTGTAATCACCCCCCCCCCCCTCCCGGTCCCACTCCACCCCTATGGTATCCTCCCCAACCCTAAAAAGCAAACCCTAAACAATAGGCTCTCAACCACAGGGAAGTTGGGGAAGGAGGGGTGTAACCGAGGCGGGGGGCGGGGTGAGTTTTTCGAGTCGGCCGCTGCGCGGAGCTGCACTTAAAAAAGGCGATTTATGATATGGAGAAACGGACGTTTGCGCTACGCTGTCAGCCTTAGCGCCCCGACATTTTTATGGTCAGCCGCTTGGGGGGGGGGGGCTACATGGTGGAATGGTCGTTTCCAAATGCCACTCATCCCTTCACTGTTTTTTTTTGTTTTTTTTTTCTGTGTCTGCCGCTGCGAAGGGCTTTGCGGACTGGTCGTTTACAAAGTGCCACCTGTCCCTTCAGGAATAATTTCTAGTCCTGGCGTCACCCTATACCCTGGCTCCGCCTCAAGGGGAAACACGGGGCAAACCAAAACCCTGCACGCAACTCCAAACCCAAAACCTCAACATTCGTCCCTAGTCAAACCCCAAACGCACCACGACTCACAGAAGGAAGAATAAACACCCTGAGCCCTGAAGCCTAACAGTACACGCCAAACCCTAAACCCCAGGGATGGAGAGAACCCCTAAAGCCTAAACTCAATGGCGGGAAAACACAGACGCTGGTGCATATGGGAGCAAGAGCCATTCGCCAGCCACCAGAGCAAACCTTAAGCAAACATGGACTGGGGGGGGGTTTAGGATTCAAGGGTTTAGGGCTTAGGCAGTAGGGGTTTAGGGGCTATCGCAAGCTTAACAACCAGGTTTCTCTTAAGCCCCCTTAAGCCCCCTTAAGCCCCTTGAGCCCCCTTAAGCCCACTAAGCCCCTTAAGCCCCCTTAAGCCCCTTAAGCCCTCGAAGCCCCTTAGCCCCCATCAGCGCACCAACCCTCCAGAAGCAAGCAGTTAAGAAACCTAGACCTCTCAACCCTGAAAATCAAAACCCCCCACCCCCCAAGTTAATTAACCCAGGCCTTTGGACCAAAGCTAGGGTCCATCAGCCCCAAACCTCCCTCACAAGCGCTCTAAGTGCCCTAAGCCCTTTAAGCCTTTAAGGGCCCCAAGCCCTCTTGAGCGCCCTTAAGCCCCTTGAGCCCCCTTAAGCCCACTAAGCCCCTTAAGCCCCCTTAAGCCCCCCCAAACCCCTTAAGCCCTCGAAGCCCCTTAGCCCCCATCAGCGCACCAACCCTCCAGAAGCAAGCAGTTAAGAAACCTAGACCTCTCAACCCTGAAAATCAAAACCCCCCACCCCCCAAGTTAATTAACCCAGGCCTTTGGACCAAGGCTAGGGTCCATCAGCCCCAAACCTCCCTCACAAGCGCTCTAAGTGCCCTAAGCCCTTTAAGACTTTAAGGGCCCCAAGCCCCCTTAAGCCCCTTGAGCCCCCTTGAGCCCACTAAGCCCCTTGAAGCCCCCCTAAGCCCCTTAAGCCCTCGAAGCCCCTTAGCCCCCATCAGCGCACCAACCCTCCAGAAGCAAGCAGTTCAGAAACCTAGACCTCTCAACCCTGAAAATCAAAGCCCCCCACCCCCCAAGTTAATTAACCCAGGCCTTTGGACCAGAGCTAGGGTCCATCAGCCCCAAACCTCCCTCACAAGCGCTCTAAGTGCCCTAAGCCCTTTAAGCCTTTAAGGGCCCCAAGCCCTCTTAAGCCCCCTTAAGCCCCCTTAAGCCCCCTGAGCCCCCTTAAGCCCCTTAAGCCCCCTTCAGCCCCCCCAAGCCCCTTAAGCCCTCGAAGCCCCTTAGCCCCCATCAGCGCACCAACCCTCCAGAAGCAAGCAGTTAAGAAACCTAGACCTCTCAACCCTGAAAATCAAAACCCCCCACCCCCCAAGTTAATTAACCCAGGCCTTTGGACCAAAGCTAGGGTCCATCAGCCCCAAACCTCCCTCACAAGCGCTCCAAGTGCCCTAAGCCCTTTAAGCCTTTAAGAAGCCCTCTTAAGCCCCCTTAAGCCCCCTTAAGCCCCTTGAGCCCCCTTAAGCCCCTTAAGCCCCCTTCAGCGCCCCCAAGCCCCTTAAGCCCTCGAAGCCCCTTAGCCCCCATCAGCGCACCAACCCTCCAGAAGCAAGCAGTTCAGAAACCTAGACCTCTCAACCCTGAAAATCAAAACCCCCCACCCCCCAAGTTAATTAACCCAGGCCTTTGGACCAAAGCTAGGGTCCATCAGCCCCAAACCTCCCTCACAAGCGCTCTAAGTGCCCTAAGCCCTTTAAGCCTTTAAGGGCCCCAAGCCCTCTTAAGCCCCCTTAAGCCCCTTGAGCCCCCTTAACAGCCCCCCCAAGCCCCTTAAGCCCTCGAAGCCCCTTAGCCCCCATCAGCGCACCAACCCTCCAGAAGCAAGCAGTTAAGAAACCTAGACCTCTCAACCCTGAAAATCAAAACCCCCCACCCCCCAAGTTAATTAACCCAGGCCTTTGGACCAAAGCTAGGGTCCATCAGCCCCAAACCTCCCTCACAAGCGCTCTAAGTTCCCTAAGCCCTTTAAGCCTTTAAGGGCCCCAAACCCCGCCACCACACCACGGGGGTGGGGGGGGGGGGGGATAGCACCCTAAATCAAAACCAAACTCCTGAACCCTGAAGTCTACAGCACGAATCCTCGAACGCAAAGCGCATTTTGAACCCTAAGCTAGCCTATGCCCTGAAACTCCAGTTGAACTCTAGACCCCAAGCCCTGATTGAGCCCCTAACCCCTAAACCCTAAATCCCACTACCACACACAACGGGGGGTACCATGGCGGGGGGGGGGGAGCAGCAACAGCCCATTCCTGTGAGGGTGTGCAGGGTTCCCTTCTTCGCCCCCAACCCGCGTCAGCTACCCGACGGGCCCGATGTGCGCCCGTCGGGTACCCGACGCGGGCACCTCCCCTCCCCCCCACACACACATTGCTTCCCATCCTTGGTTTCCTTCCGCTTTGGCAAAAACCTCTTGACATTTTTCAATGTCCCAGATAAGCCAGACACGTAATGTTCCCCTAACCCTATATAACCCGGCCGTGAATCAAAGCGGGCATAGACCAAACCCAAAACTCTACATCCAAACCCACCACTGATTAAACATCAGGCACAAACTTTAAAACCTGACCCCAAACGTAAACAGCGTTCCAGAAGCTGGTGATAGATGTTTTGGGTTTTGGGTTGTCATTTTCCAGGCAATGCGGCTTGTTTCTTCCCGTCTCACCCCCTTTAATGTGGTGGGGGCGGGGGGTGGTAGGGGCGAGGCGGGGCGGCGGGGTCCGTCGAGTACCGACGCGCAGTGTCGGGTACTCGACGGGCACTAAGGCCAAATCAAAATTGACATTCTCCAAACGTCTAAACATCCAAACATCTGCATTTGTCGAAAACATAAGTCAGTATCAAATCCAAATCGACCCAATTATTTTTACATCTTGTGCTCGGGCCGTCAGGCAACCGACATTTCCGTCGGGTACCGGACGCGTACGGGAGGGGAGGGGGAGAGGTAGGTACCTAACGAGTATTCGCGGGCGGCCGGGGGGGCACGAAGCACATGCACAGGGGGATTAATACTCAGGTTTTAGAGCTTCGCTGCAAGGAGTGCATTACTGATAGCGTTTAAGACTCAGGGGGTTGATTGTTTCCTATTGGAAAACGAGCAAAAACTGTGCCTCAAGTCCCTAGTCGCCTTAAAACCTTTAGTTTTAGCCCTCAACCCTAAACCCGAAAAACCCCTAACAACATAAAGCCCCAAAGCCCTAAACCTGAAACCGTAAACCAAGCCCCGCCGCCAGACCGCAAGGCGGGCGGGGGGAAGGGGGATAGCACCCTAAATCCTCAGCAAAAACTCTTAAACCAGAATATCCTCGAACCCAAAGTGCTATTTAGGCCGCAAAGCCTTATGCCCTGAACCCCAATTGAACTGTAGACCCTAAAGCCCTGATTGAGTCCTGATTGAACCCTTTCACCCTAAACCCATCGCGCTGCCCACCCCCAGAACACCCCTCGAGTACACCCCTCTCCCCCCCGGCACGCGTCGGGTACCCGACGGATATGTGTCTGTTTTCCCACCAAAATACTGTATTGTATGTAAGACAATTCTGTCAACTTGGATTCGTTGGTTTTTTTGTTATCATTTGACACAAATACAACTTTGTTTGGACGGAGAATGTCAATTTTGATTTGGCCTTCATTGACGTCCCGCAAAGCCTGAAAACCCAAGCCCCGACAACCAAAACCCAGAACATGTTATCACCCACATATAAACAGCATAGCTTCTGGTTCAAGGTTGGGTTCCGGGAAAGTGTATGACTTAAATTTCAGTAATGGTGGGTTTGGATTTAGGGCTTAGGGTTTAGCCTCTGCCCGCTTTGCTTCACGGTTAGGGGAACATTAAGTGTCCGGCTTATCTGGGTAATTGAAAAATGTCAAGAGGTTTTTGCCAGGGCGGAAACCCAGGATAGGATAGCAAACGGTGTTTGTGTGTGGGGGGGGGGGGAGGTGCGCGCGTCGTGGGCCCGTCGGGCACCCGACGCGTGTTGGGGGAGAGGAAAGGGGGAACAAAGGGTTTAAAAAGCGCCTTGCGTTTTGAGGAGCAGTGCTTCAAAATTAGGGGTCAGGAGTTTGGTCCCACCCCCGTGGTGCGGTGGCGGGGTTTGGGGATTCAGGTTTAGGCTTAACTTAAGGTCTCAGAGCGGAAACCCAAGAAGTGTGTGTGGGGGAGGGACACACTCGTGCCCCCGTGGTGCGCTAGTTGGATTTCGGGCTTAAAGTTTCAAGGGTTCAATCAGGGCTTTAGGGTCCAGCGTTCAATTGAGGTTTTGGGCAGAAGGCATTGCGGCTTAAGTAGCACTTTGGGTTCGAGGATATTCTGGTTTAAGAGTTTGGGCTGAGGATTTAGGGCGCTATTCCCCTTCGCCCATCCCCCCCCCCCCGCCCCGTGGTCTGGCGGTAGGGCGTTGAGCTTAATTTAGGGTCTTAGAGCGTTTACGGTTTCAGGTTTAGGGCTTTGGGGTTTTATGTTTTAAGGGGGTTCGGGTTTAGCGTTGACGGCTTACAGTGTTTCGGACCTTTGCCCCTCTCCCCCCCCCCCCGGTCTAGAGTCTAGGACAAAGTCTCTGGTTTTTAAAGAATCTTTCACTCTCATTTTGTGTTGCAAATGCATTTTATCGGGTGAGAAGTTTTTCAAATTGAGTTAACCCAGCCAACTTACTTTGAGGTGGCGCCAAAACATGCTTTCTGTTTTCAGTTCAATGGTTAACTCAGCTCTTGCGCTCAACTTTACTGTTTCAAGTGCTGCCAACAAATCTTTTTCGATTTCAAATAAGAAACAAACTCAACCCACTGATTCCCCTGTCCCCTGCATCGAAGCTCCAAAACCTGAGTATTGATTCGCGATGACCCAAAACACCAAGGCGTGGTGGCCCGCATCCCTCATGCCGGGCCACAGTGGGTTTGGGGGTTTGGGGGTTTGGGGGTTTGGGGGTTTGGGGGTTCAGTCTGACCTTCTTCGGCTTTAGTATAGTCTTCGCGAGGGGCTGTGTAGCCTTTGGGTTGTTGTTAGGGTCATGGGCGGTATAGCCCTAAGAGGGGCGTGGGCTGTATGGCCTTTATTAGGAGTATGATGAGCTACAGAGCCTTGAAACATGATCGCCCCCTGCACCCCCAGAACACCCGTCGAGTACACCCCTCTCCCCCCGGCACGCGTCGGGTACCCGACGGATATGTGTCTGTTTTCCCAGGGGCACCCCTCCCAAAATACTGTATTGTATGTAAGACAATTCTGTCAACTTGGATTCGTTGGTTTTTTTGTTATCATTTGACACAAATACAACTTTGTTTGGACGGAGAATGTCAATTTTGATTTGGCCTTCATTAAAAGACCGCAAAGCCTCAAAACCCCAAGCCCCGACAACCAAAACCCAGAACGTAGCATAGCTTCTGGTTCAAGGTTGGGTTCCGGGAAAGTGTATGCCTGCAATTTCATTAGTGGTGGGTTTGGATTTAGGGCTCAGGGTTTGGCCTCTGCCCGCTTTGACTCACGGCCGGGTTACACAGGGTTAGGGGAACATTAAGTGTCTGGCTTATCTGGGACATTGAAAAATGTCAAGAGGTTTTGGCCAGGGCGGAAACCCAGGATGGGAAACAATGTGTGTGTGTGGGGGGGAGGGGAGGTGCCCGCGTCGGGTTCCCGACGGGCGCGCATCAAACCCGTCGGGTACCCGACGCGGGTTGGGGGAGAGAAGGGAACCCTAACAGGAATGGGCTGTTGCTGCTCCCCCCCATGGTACCCCCGTTGAGTGGTAAGAAACTGGCACGGGGCTTCCGGCTGAGGAGCGATACCCTTAAAATGTAAACCCTAAACCCTAAGCCCTAAACCCTAAACCCTAAACCCTAATCCCTAGATGTAGAGGTTTCGGGTTAAGGTCTTGGGCTTTGCAAGCCTTAAACCCTACGAAGCTGGTAATCAGTGGCTTGAGTTTGTTTCTTATGTGAAATCGAAGAAGACTGTTGGCAGCACTTGAAACAGTAAAGTTGAGCGCAAGAGCTGAGTTAACCATTGAACTGAAAACAGAAAGCATGCTTTGGCGCCACCTCAACATAAGTTGGCTGGGTTAACTCAATCTGAAAAACTTCTCACCCGATAAAATGCATTTGCAACACAAATGAGAGTGAAAGAGTTCTTTAAAAACCAGAGACTTTGTCCTAGACTCTAGACTTGAGCGGGGGGGGGGGGGGGAACCCCCTAAAAAATAAAAACCCCAAAGCCCTAAACCTGAAACCGCAAACGCTCTAAGACCCTAAATTCAGCTCAACGGCCAGACCACGGGGGGGGGGGGGGGGGGTGGGCGAAGGGGAATCGCACCCTAAATCCTCAGCCCAAACTCTTGAACCAGAATTGTCCTCGAACCCAAAGTGCTACTTAAGCCGCAATGCCTTCTGCCCAAAACATCAATTGAACACTGGACCCTAAAGCCCTGATTGAACCCTTGAAACTTTAAGCCCGAAATCCCACTAGCACACCACGGGGGCACGCGTGTGTCCCTCCCCCACACACACTTCTTGGGTTTCCGCCCTGAAACCTTAAGTTAAGCCTAAACCTGAACCCCAAACCCCGCCACCACACCACGGGGGTGGGTGGGACCAAACTCCTGACCCCTATAATCTTAAAGCATTAAACCTCAAACGCAAAGCGCTTCTTCCCCTTTCCTCTCCCCCAACACGCGTCGGGTACCCGACGGGCCCGATGTGCGCCCGTCGGGCCCGACTGAAAAAATGTTCTGGGTTTTGGTTGTCGGGGCTTGGGGTTTTCAGGCTTTGCAGGCCGTTAATGAAGGCCAAATCAAAATTGACATTCTCCGTCCAAGCAAATTTGTTTTTGTATGTAAGACAATTCTGTCAATTTGGATTCGTTTCATTTGACACAAATACAAATTTGTTTGGGTGTGTGTGTGTAGGGGGAGGGGAGGTGCCCGCGTCGGGTACCCGACGGGCGCGCATCAAACCCGTCGGGTACCCGACGCGTGTTCCCCCACACCATCAGCTGAATCCCACGTCCTAAGCCCCAAGCCCAACAGGAATGGGCTGTTGCTGCTCCCCACCTATGGTACCCCCCATTGTGTGGTAGTGGGATTTAGGGTTTAGGGGTTAAGGGTTCAATCAGGGCTTGAGGTCTGGAGTTCAATTGGAGTTTCAGGGCATAGGGTTTAAAAGGCGCTTTGCGTTTGAGGGTTAATGCTTTAAAATCTAGGGGTCAGGAGTTTGGTCCCTCCCATTTGGGGTGTGGGGTGTGGGGGGGTGTGGGGTGTGTGGAGTGTGGTGTGTGGGGTGTGTGAGGTGTGGTGTGGGGGGAGTGTGGGGGGAGTGTGTGGGTGTGGGGGGGTGTGGGGTGTGGGGTGTGGGGTGTGGGGTGTGGGGGTGTGTGTGGTGTGGTGTGTGTGTGGGGTGTGTGGTGTGGTGTGTGGTGGGGGTGTGGTGTGTGGTGTGTGGTGTGTGTGGTGTGTGTGTGTTGTGTGGTGTTGGGTTGTGTTGGGGTGTGGGGGTGTGGGTGTGTGGGTGTGTGGGTGTGTGGGTGTGTGTGTGTGTGTGGTTGTGTGGTTGTGTGGTGTGTGTGTGTGTGGGTGGCTGTGTGTGTGTGTGTGTGTGTGTGGTGTGTTGGTGTGTGTGTGTGGGTGTGTGGTGTGGTGTGTGTGTGTGTGTGTGGTGTGTGGTGTGTGTGGTGTGTGTGTGTGGTGTGTGGGTGTGTGGTGTGGGGTGTGGGTGTGTGTGGTGTGTGGGTGTGTGTGGGGTGTGTGGGGTTGTGGGTGTGGGGTGTTGGGTGTGGGGTGGGGTTGTGGGGTGTGGGGGGGTGTGGTGTGTGTGGGGTGTGGGTGGGTGGTGGTGTGGGGTGGGTGGGGGGGGTGGGGGTGGGGGTGGGGGGGTGGGGGTTGTGGGTGTGGGGTGGTGGGGTGTGTGGTGGGTGGTGTGGTGTGGGTGTGGGTGTTGTGTGGGGCTGTGTGTGGTGGGGTGGTGTGGGGTGTGGGGTGGTGTGGGGTGGTGTGTGTGGGGTGTGTGGGGTGGTGTGGGGTGGTGTGGGGTGGTGTGGGGTGGGGTGGGGTGGTGTGGGGTGTGCGGGGTGTGCGCGGGGCGCGCGGGGCGTGTGGGGTGTGTGGGGCGCTTTAAAAATTCGCGAGAGTTTTGTCAGGGCGGAGACCCAAAAAAAGAAGCTTTAAAAAAAATCGTGAGAGTTTTGTCAGGTGGAGACCGATTTTGTCCTAGGGCTACACAGCCCAACTAGGGCTACACAGCCCGGCCGAAAATACAGCCCATTTGTCCTAGGGCTACACAGCCCAACTAGGGCTTTACAGCCCCGCCTCGGGCCTTACAGCCCATTTGTCCTGAGGCTACACAGCCCAGCTAGGGCTATACAGCCCGGCCTAGGGCTATACAGCCCATTTGTCTAGGACTGCACAGCCCAACTAGCCAAACTAGGGCTAATACAGCCCGGCTAGGACTATACAGCCCATTTGTCCTAGGGCTACACAGCCCAATTAGGGCTATACAGCCCGGCCTAGGGCTATACAGCCCATTTCAGGGTTTAGGGTTTAGGGTTTAGGGTTGAGGGTTTAGGGTTTAGGGTTTACAGCCCGGCAATTGTCCTAGGACTACACAGCCCAATTGGGGCTACACAGCCCGGTAGGGTTTCAGGGTTTAGGGTTTAGGGTCCCATTGTCCTCACACAGTGTGTGTTGGGGGGTGGGGGGAGAGGGGGGGAGTGGGGAGGGGGAAGGAGAAGGGTCGGGCAGGGTAAGGCCTGGGGCCCCCGGCATGGTGGCTGGCTGTGGTCCACGGCGCCAGGCACATACGCAGGGCATTTTAGGGTCGTTCAGGGTTTAGGGTTTAGGGTTTGGGGTTTGGGGATTGGAGTTTGGGGTTTTCTCTTTCTGAAAACAAAAAAAAAGGATTTTGTTCTTGGTTCACAACGATTTTGATAGTTGGCACCACTTGGAGCAAAATGTTTTTTGGCTGGCAGTTCTGTTTGTTTTGATTGTTGGCGCTACTTGAAGCAACACATCTAAATTTAGATTTTGTACACACACACACACACACGCTGTGTAATTTAAATTTGTTTTCCGAACATATTAAATCTATACCATACAACATGGCACAGCCACAGACCCTGCAAAGGTCACCTTTGCCTCGGGTCACCTTTGGTAGTCTCCGAATATAGGGACTCTAGAGTATATGAGGTGTATGGAAATATATACATATGAGCATATTAGAAATACATACATATATATATATATATAGAGTGGGAGAGTTGTTGTAGGGGAATATGATTAAGGGTCCTTTCTAGGGGTCCCTCCTAAAAAACCTTGTAGTGGTGCTCTTTTTCGTTCGGGGTTTTAAGGTTTAGGCTTTGGGGTGTGGGGGGGGAGGAGGTTGCTCAGGGTTTGCGTTGCTCTCTGGATTCCCTAAATCCCCCATATGTCGAACACCCAAACGCCCCAAGTCCTACACCTTAAACCCTAAACTCCAAACCCTAAACCCTAGACCCTAAATCCTAATCAGCGGCTCGGGGGCCGGCTTGGGGCTTTGAATTCGGGTTTAGGGTCTTGCGTCTCGGGTTTACGGGTTTACGGGTTGTCAGAAAAGATGACAAGCCAGCAGCACCGTCACGGATGTCGGTGTGGGGCAGCAAGGCGTACGGCGTCCACACGCCATATGGGTTTGCGAAGCTGCGCATGCCATTGTGAGAATGAGAAGTAGACCATGCAGCACTTCTTGCGCTGGTCCGCAGCGCGGACGTTGCCGGGCGTTGCTTCATCTGCGCAAAGAATGAGGTCCAAAGTCGACCGGCCGACTGCTGAAGTGATGCTGTTTAACATCTGAAGAGGCGCCGGGAGCTGGAGGAAAAATCCCAGGACCTTGCGGAGGTCGATGACCCAAAACACGATTTCGCCGCGCCGCCCTGATCTGCGCCGCATCATCTCTGCAGGGGATTTTGGGGTTTAGTTTGGGGTTGAAGGCTTGGTAGCCCAGTCACCACATTACAGGAAGGGTATTTTGGGGTTGGCACCACCCGGCTACTGAGCAAGGCTAGAAGTGTGGCAACTATACTGATAACCCTCTTTAGGATACGCATAACCCTACTTACAACTACCCCTAAACCCTAAACCCTAAACCCTATAACCCTAACCCCTAAACCCTAAACCCTAAACCCTAAACCATTCTAAGCTCTAAACCCTAAACCCTAAACCCTAAACCCTAAACCTACTCATAACGACCCAAATGAACCTCCCGGTGCCGGGTGAGTCTTCGGGGCTTCTGCCTGCAGCGCGCTGCTGAGCTGCGCCTGCTGGCCCACGGCCAGCCCCGCCTCGTGCAAACCCGGGTTTAGGGTTTAGGGTTTAGGGCTTAGGGCTTAGGGTTTAGGGTTTAGGGTTTAGGGTTTGGGGTTTAGGGTTTGGGGTCTAGAGCTTAGGGTTTAGGGTTTAGGGCTTAGGACCTTCTTGGAGGTTCATGGGTAGTTGCCCAGAAACCATTAAAGTTTTTTGGGGTCCCTAGGGGAGTACCCCTATTTTAGGAAATATGGTTCACCTATACCTGCGACTGTAGTTCAGTTGTTTTTCGTTTTTTAGTTTCTTTTTCGTTTTTTTTTTTTTTTTTTTTTTTTTTTTTTTTTTTTTTTTTTTTTTTTTTTTTTTTTTTTTTTTTTTTTTTTTTTTTTTTTTTTTTTTTTATGGGGGCTGCCTGTCCATGACATGATAAGAGAACTGGGCTTGAGGGGCTCGGATTCTACTTGGAGGTCCATGGGTGGGCTCTAGGTAGGGTTAGAAGAACTCTAACAATTATAGGTAGAGTTGCCATAATCATACCCCTACTCAGAACAAACCATGAACCTCCAAGTAGACCCTAGTCTAGCCCAGGGACTCCATACCTCTTAATTGAGGAACATACCACAAAATACCATGGGGCTCCTTCTTATAGACGTTAAGGTGTATTCCTTACTTAAGAGGTATTGGGGTCTCTGAAGCCCTGAACCCTAAACCCTAAACCCGAAACCCTAAACCCTAACCCCTAAACCCTAAAACCCCAAACCCTAAACCCTAAACCCTAAAACCTAAAACCCTAATTTGCGTACGGCTGGCCTCGAGCCTCTTGCGCGGATTGTCGCACTGGAGGTCGAGCACAAGGAGCTGATAAGGCCGTGGAAAGGTTTCGGGTTGCCCTAAACCCTAAACCCTAAACCCTAAACCCTAAACCCCATATAAACCCTACACCCTAAACCCTAAACCCTAAACTACTTTGGGCCTCTGAGGTTGAAACTCTCGTAGGGTTTAGCCACTGCCCCTGGAAAGGTCCGGGCTTAGGCTTGGGGGTTTACGGTTGTTGCTGCTGTTCTTCTAAACCCTACCCTAAACCCTAAACCCTAAACCCTGGTTCCTAGAGCCTAAAAGCCCTAACCCTCAACTCTAAGCCCGAAACAGCCCCTAAAAACCCTGAAAGGCAAAAACCCGCATCTCGTAAAACTTCTTAAACCATCACAGTGCCAAGGGGCTGCTTGAAACCCTAAACCCTGAACCGCAAGCCCCTCCTTCCCCCCCCCCCCCCCCCCCCCCGCGGCTTCGGGATTAGGGCTTAGGCTCATAAGGTAACCTTAACCCTGAAGAAAGGATCCCTTCCCCCTTGCCTAGTCAACATTCCTTTTATAGGGTTCCTTACATGGTGTACAAGGAATATTCCTTACTTCAGGCATATTGGGGGGGGTCTCCGAAACCCTAAACCCCAAACCCTAAACCCTAAACCCTCAACCCTAAACCCTCAACCCTAAACTCTAAACCCTAAACCCAGGGATTAGGGCCCACCCGGGTCCTACGTTTCAGTTTCGCTAAGCTTCAGGCCCAGGCTTGAACTCTACAAGACCCAAACCCTCGAAGCCCTGAGAGTCAGCCGTCAGTTTAGGGTTTAGGGTTTAGGGTTTAGGGTTTAGGGTTTAGGGTTTAGGGTTTAGGGTTTAGGGTTTAGGGTTTAGGGTTTAGGGTTTAGGGTTTAGGGTTTAGGGTTGGAAAGCCCAGAGGCCTCACTTGAACTGCAGGCACCAGGAAAGAAAAAAATCCAATCAGGTGCATCGATGCGAGCTTTGCATTGCCGGTGTCGTGACCAGCGCTCGCAACCCTAAACTCCCTAAACCCTAAACTCCCTAAACTCCCCAAACTCCCCAAACCCCCTAAACTCCCTAAACTCCCTAAACTCCCTAAACTCCCTAAACTCCCTAAACTCCCTAAACCCTAAACCCCCTCACGCTGCCAACTTCAGCCTTCGTTGGGATTGGTGGCCCGGTGCTGGCCATGGCAGGGCGCCCCCTAAAGCCTACAAGCCCGGATCAGGGGTTAGGGTTTAGGGTTTAGGGTTGAGGGTTTTCGGGTTTAAGGTTGATTTAGGGTTCAGGGTTTGGATTTCAGGGTTTAGGGGTTCGGGAGCTTAGAGTTTAAGGGCGTTGGGGGGCTTAGGGAGTTGAGGGCTTGAAGGCTGAGTCCCAAAACACCTAGAAGCCCTAAACTGCTGGAGTTTCGGGGGTTTTGAGTGGCTCCCGCACTGCTCTGCTAGAGAAGATTCCGAACAAAAAATGAAGGAGGATCCTCATGCGATGTGGGGCCGTCTTTCTTCATTTTTGGGTGCCTTGGGGCTTCTAATTCCCGACCCTAAACCCTAAATTCGAGGTTCAGGTTGCCAGTCTTTGGGGCGTGGCTTTTTTGGGGCTTCGGGTCGCTGGGGCTTGAGGGCTTAAAGGCTTCGAGCTCATTCTCCGTCTTTGCATGTGGGCTTCAAGTAAGCTTGATTCCAAATGCCGAACGCCGAACATAGTCCCTAAACCCTAAACCCGAATTCTATAAGAATCAAACCACACTAGAGTCATTTCGGGACGAATGGCTGTTGTCCTCCAACTGTAGGCCTCCCTTCCACACCCCGAAACCCTAAACCCGAAGATTTTAGGGTTTGGGGTTTAGCTAGGCCCCATAGATTCACCCTACAGGCGAAGGTGAGAGAAGATCCCCAGGGCTAGTGTTAGAGATGAAGATTAGGGGTTGGGCCATCCCGCATTTGAGAAAATCCTTTCTTGCCGGCACCCCGCGCCACTCTGATATGGGTTGGCACCGCCGGCTCTGTGGCTTAGCGAGTAGAGCCCTAAACCCGAAACCCTAAACACTTAACCCTAAACCCTAGACCCCAAACCCTTAGCCCTAAACCCCAAACCCTAAACCCTTAGCCCTCATCGACCTCAGTTGGGTGGGCGAAGGAGGCGGCTGGCTACGGCCCTACTCAGCACACAGAGCAGCGGCGCGCGAGCTGTGAGACTTTCTTTGCGGTTTCTTCGACCCCCCTCGACTACACGTGCATTTTCCTGGGTTTAGGGTTTAGGGTTTAGAGTTATGACTTAGGGCTTAAGGTCCAGGGTTTCGCAACTAAACCGAAATCGCCGATTGCTTGGACTAAACTCCCTGAACCTCCCCTAGCATCTTACATCTTAGATTTTTGAGACCCGAGCCAACCAATTTTGGGGGATGAGAAATGAACTTCGAGACCATGATTGTGGGGTTTAGGGTTTAGGGTTGAGGGTGTAGGGTTTAGGGTTTAGGGTTGAGAGTTGAGGGTTGAGGGTGTGGGGTGTAGGGTCTAGGGTTGAGGATGTAGGGTTCTCTCGCTTATTGGCCAGTTCTGGGGGCCACGCTCGCACTTTGAATTCTGTTTCACACCCTGGCCCGCAAATTGCCCTACAAGCCCCATATCGGGCTAAACCCTAAACCCTAAACCCTAAACCCTAAACCCTAAACCCTAAACCCTAAACCCTAAACCCTAAACCCTAAACCCTAAACCCTAAACCCTTAAACCTAAACCCTAAACCCTAAACCCTAAACCCTAAACCCTAAACCCTAAACCCTAAACCCTAAACCCTAAACCCTAAACCCTAAACCCTAAACCCTAACCCTAAACCCTAAACCCTATACCTTATAAACTCCTCACAAAAACAAACCCACGACCTTCGGCTCTAGTTGGGCGAAATGGATGTTTCTTCGAGGAACGCACGTGCTCGGAAACCAGTGCCAAATCCGCAGAGAGCCCAATACCCCTTCATCAAGACATACGCCTTATAAGGCACTCTATTGGGGCCCGTAAAGAGACCATAACCCCCGTCTCAAGAAGCACGCCTTACAACCTTGCAGGGCGCGTATTCTGACACCAAGGGGTATCGGGCCCTCAACCCCCAAATCCCCCGGAAATCCTGCGACGCAGGGTGAAACGCAGCTCCTCTGGCCCACACGTCAGTCCTCCACAGCAATTTCTCAACAGACCCTGGTTTGCCCCAAACCCTGAACCCCAAACCCAAAATGGTTTAGGGTATAGGGCCCTGAACCCAAACCCTAAACCCTGAGGCTTGCTCAGACGACCTACCTTAAGTCGCATGATGGAAGGACCCCTCCACTTTCGGCACAGCTATATTGGGTATCTCCCAACATGCATCCCCCACCCCATCTACTAGAGTCCTTCTGTAAGACTCCCCAGTGGGTGACCCTGTTTTCGGAATTGGGTTTAGGTTTTCAGTTCTTTTGGGTTTATATTGGGTACTCATGCAGCCTTGAATGAAGGGCATTGGGTTCGATAACCTCAGCCTTATTCTATAATCAAGGGTATGGGGCTCTCTAAGAGGTTCCACACAATCAAGAAGGTCCAGCAAAACCGTGGAGTTTCGGTTTGGACTAGTCGGGTTTAGGGGTTTGGGCACGTCGGGTTTAGGAAAAGGTTAAGAGTTTCGTGGGCTCTGCTGAGTTTAGAACCTGATGGTCCGCACGGAATGCCCGAAGAAACAGTCAACAGCAAAAGACTGAAAATAACAAAAACTCACACCTAGAACCAAGAAAGCAATGTACGCCCAAAACCTTAACCCTAAACCCTGAAGGCCCTAAACCCTACACCTGATCAGCCACAACCCGCCCCCAACCCCCAAACCCCAGAAGCCCGATGTGCTAAAGCCCGTCACCCAGAAACCTAAAACCACTTAACATCCTACTTGAAGGTTCATGGTACTTACTACCCAATTATAACTGTACTTATAACCCCACTTATAATACCCCTAAAGGGCCTTATGGGGGTTAGCCCTATTATAAGTAGGGTTGTAAGCCCAGTTATAAGTGGTTAGTAAGTCCCGTGAACCTCCAAGCATGAGCATTGAGCCACCCTGCCATGAACCTAACTCTGAACTCTAGCACAAGCCCTAAATCGCCCTAGAAGGAAAAGTTGAGCTTTGGGTTTTGAGGAGGGCCTTTATTACCCCAGAAGCCCCCACATCTTATGACCCTAAATGTCTGCAATACCCAGCGAGGCTCCAGGTTAATTACCAAGTCACTCAGCACCGAATCGCCACAAAACCCTAAAATCTAAAACCCTAAACCCTAAACCCCCAAAACCATAATCTCGAAGATCTGCGTGTGACGATGCCTCGCCACCCAAGCGGCGCACGGCCACGAGGAAGTCCGGGGCCTCCTCAATACCTCAGAGGCTTTGCTCAGGCGTTCGGGTTTAGGGTTTAGGGTTGAGAGTGTAGGGTTTAGGGCTAGGGTTTAAGGTATAGGGTATAGGGTATAGGGTTTAGGGTTTAGGGTTTAGGATGTAGGATTTGGCTGCCGGATCAAAAAAAAACAAAAAAGGATCAAAAAAAAATAACGCAGCCCAGGATCAAAAAACAAATAAAAAAGGATCAAAAAGAAAATGAACTTCGACTTCGAGTACGAAAACTCGAGTTTTGGTACGTTTTCGGAACCCGATCGAGGACCCTCTCACACGAAACGCGTGTCGACGTGCTAAAACTCGAGTTTTGGAAAGGTTTTCCGGGGACGATTGACGACCCGCCCTCTCACACGAAACGCATCTCGAGGCGCGAAAACTCGAGTTTTTGTGCGTGTTCGAAGCACGATCGACAACCCTCTCACACAAAACGCATCTCGAGGCGCTTAAACTCGAGTGTTGGTACGTTGTTCCCGACGCGATCGACCAATATATTCTGCATATCTATACTTATTTTATTCATATTTATGTTTCTATTAATATCAATATTATTATGATTCATATTAACTTTAACATAACATATCATGTACAATATATAATATTATCATGGAATATATAATAAATGTTGAAAAAAACAAACCGCAATATAATATAATATATACAAATGGATATAATATAAGATATAATAAAATACATTATAAAACATATGAAATAATATAATATTATGTAATATAATATAATATAATGGTTTATGATATACTATAAGATAATAATTTATGATATAATATCATATAATACAAACTGTTTCATTTACAGTACAAAACATAGAACAAAAATACTTAATATTTAATGTCTAATAATATATATATATAGCATTCAATAAATAGTATAATAATACATATATATATTATATAATATAATATATATATTATATATATATATATTATACTTAATAAAATTCGAAAATATAAAAACTACATATAAAATATTAAAAATATATTATAATATAAACATAGTAGTAGTAGTAGTAGTAGTAGTAGTATTAGTAGTAGTAGCAGTAGTAATAGTATAATATAATCGTAGTAGTATAGTAATAATAGTGTAGTAGTAGTAGTAGTAGTAGTAGTAGTTAGTTAGTAGTAGTAGTAGTCGTAGAAGTAGTAGTACGTAGTAGTAGTAGTCGTAGTAGTAGTAGTAGTAGTAGTAGTAGTAGTAGTACTAGTACTAGTAGTGAGTAGTAGTAGTAGTAGTAGTAGTAGTAGTAGTAGTAGTAGTAGTAGTAGTAGTAGTAGTAGTAGTAGTAGTAGTAGTAGTATAGTAGTAGTAGTAGTAGTAGTAGTAGTAGTAGTAGTAGTAGTAGTAGTAGTAGTAGTAGTAATAGTAGTAGTAGTAGTAGTAGTAGTAGTAGTAGTAGTAGTAGTAGTAGTAAACGTAATAGTAATCGTAGTAGTAATCGTAATTGTAATCGCAATAGTAGTAGTAGTAGAGGTAGCAGAAATAGTAGTAGTAGTAGTAGTAGTAGTAGTAGTAGTAGTAGTAGTAGTAGTAGTAGTAGTAGTAGTAGTAGTAGTAGTAGCAATAGTAGTAATAGTAGTAGTGGTAGTGGTAGTAGGAGTAGGAGTAAGAGTAATAGTAGTAATAATAGTAGTAGTAGTAATAATAATAGTAGTAGAAATAATAATAGTAGTACTGGTAGTAATACTAATAATAATAGTAATAATCATAATGGTAATAATAATATTTTAGTAGTAATAATAATAGTAGTAGTAGTACGTAGTAGTAGTAGTAATAATAATAATAACAATAGTAGTAGTAATAATAGTAGTAATAGTAATAGTAATAGTAATAGTAGTAGTAATGGTAATACTAGTAGTAGTAATAATAAGTGTCTAATAGTAATAGTAGTAATAATAATAATCGCAATAATTGTAATAATAGTCATCGTAATAGTACTAGTAATAGTAGTAATAATAATAGCAGTAGTAGGAGCAGCAGCAGCAGCAGTCGCAGTCGCAGGATAGTAGTAGTAGTAGTAGTAGTAGTAGTAGTAGTAGTAGTAGTAGTAGTAGTAGTAGTAGTAGTAGTAGTCATAGTAGTCATAGTAGTAGTAGTAATAATAATAATGGTAGTAGTAATAGTAGTGGTAGTAGGAGTAGTAGTAGTAGTAGTAGTAGTAGTAGTAGTAGTAGTAGTAGTAGTAGAAGTAATAGTAGTAATAGTAGTAGTAGTAGTAGTAGTAGGAGTAGTAGTAGTAGCAGTAGTAGTAATAGTAGTAGTAGTAGTAGTAGTAGTAGTAGTAGTAGTAGTAGTAGTAGTAGTAGTAGTAGTAGCAGTCCCAGTTGCAAACAATGCTCGCATCATGGGTCTCGAAGAGACGCGTAGGCTTTGAAGCAGGCTTGCGCGATTTAAAAAAGCGGGGGTCTGGTAAAGGCGGGGTGCAGCCCTCCCCCCCCCCCGCCCCCACACACGCAAACACAATGCTCGCATCATTATTGTCGAACAGACGCTTATTTTTGAAGCAAGCTTACGTGACTTAAAAAGCGGGGGGGTTGGGGGGGGCGCAGCCCCCCCCATTTGCAAACACAATCCTCGCACCATGGCTTTCGATACACGTGTATGCGTTGAAACAAGCTTGTGCGACTTAAAAAAAGAAGCCAAGAAGCATAAAGCTAAAAGCCGAGGAGAGCCAGGAAGCCAAGAAGCCAAGAAGCCAAGAAGCCGTGAAGCCAAGAGTCAGAACTTGGGGTTTTAGCGCCTCGAAATGCGTGTCGTGTGAGAGGGTCGTCAATCGTGCTCTGAAAACGTACCAAAACTCGAGTTTTGGCGTCTCGAGACGCGTTTCGTGTGAGAGGGTCGTCGATCGCGGCCTTATGTTTTTTGATCCTTTTTTATTTTCTTTTTGATCCTTTTTTATTTTCTTTTTGATCCTTTTGTATTTTTGTTTTGATCCCTATCCCGTAGGATTTAGGGTTCCCTAAACCTCAAACCCAACTGAAACCAACACCCTAGGCTTGCAAAACTCATAACATTGAGGGTCAGGGACATGCAACTTCGTGAAGCATGCCATACTAGACCCAGGAGTAACCTAGGAACAAGAAGGGTACCTTGTTTGGTTTTAAGGGGATTATAAGGGAACCCCAACCCCTAAAACAAAGGAACTAAGGCCCTAGCATACTTGGTCAAAGCTCTCCGAAGCCCAGAAGCTCCGGCAAGCCCTGAAGCACGAAACAGGTTTGAGGCTCCGACATTCTTCAACCATAGTAACCCTAAACCCTAAACCCTGAACCCTAAACCCTGAACCTTGAACCCTAAACCTCAAACCCTAAACCCTGAACCCTGAACCCTGAACCCTCGACCCTGAACCCGAAACCCTAAACCCTCAACACGAACTGTCCGGCAGCCTCGAACACTTGAGCATGTCGGGGCGTGGTTCGAAGGCTTGCTCCAGGTGAGCCCAACCCCCCTCAGTTAGTTAAGGGTTTAGTAGGGTTTAGGGTTTGGGGAAAGTGTCTATCGGGCTCAGACACCCTTCACTCAGGAAACTAGCACTAAATGAGGTCTCATCGGCTTCGTTGGTTGAAAACGACCTTAAGCTTTAAACAATGCATACGACTGAAACCTCAAACCCTGAACCAGATTAGGCCCTAAACCCCCCCTTAAACCCAAAGCCCTGTGCATCCAAAACCCCCCTAAGCACTATAAACCCTACAAGCCCTATAAACCCTTAACCCTCCCTAAGCCTTCTATACCCTAAAGCAGGATCAACCCTAGACCTCTGAAGGCCTCTAAACGCACTTGCAGAGTCGGCTCGCAATGAGGAGACAGCCAAGCAAAATACAGTCGGTGTCGTATGCAGACCATCTTCAAGCCGACCATCCATCCCTTTGAGGAGATCGAATACCCTTTGTAGCGGAGCAGACCTACGGGTGGACTGGGCATCCCAAAAGTCCTGGCAACCAGTTGGAGACTCAGATCTCCCGGCGGAAGCCCTTGGGAGAATCCGGACTCAACTGGCGATTGCCGAATTGACCTATTCTCGTGCTGCTGCTCAGCAGTTCACTTCTCAGGTGGCTGCCATCACGGCTCATCTTGCACAGGGGCAAGATCCTTTGCCCAAAGTTTCACACTTCATTGGCGCTCATTTTTGAGGCTGCTCATCGAGAGGCACGCCCTCCTACTCGAGGTGGGATTCAGACTCCCTCCTACGCAAGTGGCACAAAGATTTCGAGAATCCTGAAAGAGAGCGAAGACACATCCAAGCCCATTTCACGACGTCCAAGGACCTGTAACAACAAAACCCTACAAGCCCTAGAAACCCAACAAACCCCTAAGCCCTAGAACCCAAAACCCTGCACCTAGAACCGTAAACCCTACACCCTAAACCCTAAGCCTGAACCCCATGGCCCTCCCAAAGAGCCCCAGACCCCTTAAATAAGGAAAGTAGCTTCTATCATACCCAGGATCCCTATGTAGTTTAAGGCATACTAACCCCTACCCCCTAAACCCTAAACCCTAAATGCTCCTTTCAGGGATCGTACGGGCTCTCCTCTGGGTCCTCCCGGGGCCCCGGGCGGCGCTTGCGCTGCAGGAGCCGGCGCTTGGTCTCCGCATCGGTGGAGCTTCGCAGCTCCTTTTTTGAAAGGGGGTTTAGGGTTTAGGGTTTAGGGTTTAGGGTTTAGGGTTTAGGGTTTAGGGTTTAGGGTTTAGGGTTTAGGGTTTGGGGTTTAGGGTTTTGGGTTCAGGGTGTAGGGTTTAGGGTTCAGGGGGGTGCTTATAACCCCATTTATAACTGTACTAGGCCCCCAAAGGTCTCTCAGTAGGTTAGAAGTATACTTATTTTTGGGGTTATAAGTACCCTTGAACCTCCAAGTAGCGACTGGAAGGCTGAAAGCCAGGGTTTATAGGGTTTAGGGTTGTTGTTTAGGGTGTGAGGGTTGAGAGTTTAGGGTTTAGGGTTTTGTTTAGGGTGTGAGGGTTGAGAGTTTAGGGTTTGTTGGGGGTGTCGAAACGCCCGGACGCCGTCGCCTCCTTTAAGGACGCCCTGGCTGCTGACCTCCTAGCGAATAGCGCGGGGGAGCGTTCAGCCGGCTGCTCTCCATCAGTGCGCGCCGTGTCGCGCTTGAGGTAGTTCTCACTTTTGCAATTTGGGCTGCGTCGCCACAGTGGCGCGCTTTTGGCCCGCGCGGGTTTCATTGATCTGACCCCTATGCCATGGAAGGAAGGGGGGGGGGGGGGGTTCGGTGTATAACGGGCTAAGGGTTGAGAGTTTAGGGTTCAGGGGTTTTGGGTTATAGAGTTTTCGGGGCTTGGGGGTTTAAAGGCTTCGTTTTAGGAACTATGGCTTAAGCTTAGGATTTGGGTCCCTTCTTGGGTCGCCTATGTCCCTAAACCCTCAACCCTTTAAAACAAGGACCCCAAAAAGGGACCCTAATTTGGAAAATTACACACATTCTAGGGTATAATGATGTAGGATTTCCAAGATATGTAAAAAAGCCAATTAAAGATTTTTGTACCAGTTGGTAAGGATATTAAGATTGTAACTCTTGTAAGATAAGCTCTTGCACCACTTTCTAAACCTACAGTATACACATGATGCCCCCAAACAAGACTTCCAAGAAGAGAAATAGATGACATGGCAAAGATCATTGATTGGTTACCAAAGATTATGACTTGTAAAATCCCAGAAATTATTATGGAAATGATCCCAAATGCAGGAATTATTAAGATGTAAACTTCTGGATGTCCAAAAAACCAAAATGAATGTTGATAGAATATAGGATCTCCTCCAAATATAGGATCAAAGAAAAGTGTATTAGAATGAAGATCACCCAATATTAAAAGAAGTGTACCAGATAAGGTTGGAAATATTAATGACAGCATGAAAGCTGTAATCAAGAAAGCCCAAGGAAACAATGGGATAGTCTTTAACGTCAGATAATAAGATCTCAGATTTAGAATTGTTGTCCAAAAGTCAACAGGGGTAAGACATGAAGATATACCAGAGATTAATATTCCAAATATAAGATTTCCTGTACTTGAAGGTGATAAAGTCATAAAAGAAGTGGATAATGGCTTCCTGTACCACCTCCAAATTCTGAGATTATAGAAAGGATTAGGAAAATTTTATGAATGTAAAAGAATTAAGATAGAAAAAACTATTGACTCTAGGATATACCACTTCTGGAGACCCTTGAAAGACAGGATGCCGCTGCGCCCGTGGCTGGCACCAAATTTTCTCGCGTCTTCAGAATCTAAACAACCCTAAAGCCCCTAAACCCCTAAACCCCTAAACCCCTAAACCCTCTAAACCCTGTAAGCCACTCAAAGCCCGCACCTTATGAACTCCACAAGGCCAAAACCCTACACCCTACACCCTACACCCTAAACCCTAAACCCTAAACCCTGAACCCTGAACCCTGAACCCTGAACCCTAAACCCTAAGGAAGGTGGCGAGTCCCAGGGGTCCTGCAGCAGCTCGCACCTCGTTGCAATCTTCTTAGGGTAGCTTCAAAGGCCCGTAGTAGCTAGGATGGCCCTGGGAACCCTCTGAGACATGTTCTTACACATGACTTGGGATGATTCCCCCCTATACTCACACTCCTTAACCTTAATAGAATTATAATACCCCCTGGACTGTTAGTATAAGGGGGAACATCCCAACATATGATCCTCTTGGACCCAATAAAGGAATGTATAACGTATTCAGAGACTGTTTACTTACCCGAGCTGGGGCTCACGGAGCGTTAAGAAATTCATCCCCGAGCTCGCGGGTATGCCCTGAAGAGTGGAAAGGGCTTGGGAGTTAGGGTTTAGGGTTTAGGGTTAAGGGTTTAGGGTTTAGGGCTTAGGGTTTGGGGTTTGGGGTTTGGGGTTGGTGGCCTCACTACAAGAAAGGACCCCCAAGTTCTTAGCAGAGTTTCAGGGGCCACGTCCCGGAACCACAGTTCCCGAAACCCTAAACCCTAAACCCTAAACCCTAAACCCTCCTTGTATAAGGCTGCTTTTTGTGCAAGTAGAACCTACGAAAAGCAGGCTTGGGGTCTTGAGGTACAGGTTTAGGGTTTAGGGTTTAAGGTTTAGGGTTTAGGGTTTAGGGTTTAGGGTTTAGGGTTTAGGGTTTAGGGTTTAGGGTTTAGGGTTTAGGGTTTAGGGTGGATAGAAGCATGAGGGGGTTGAGGGTTCGGCGGCATGTAGGGCTTAAGAGTCTATGGGGCCTTGCTAGGCTTTCGGACTTGGGGCTTCGGGCTTCGGGTTTGTGGGCATAAAACCCAAAAGGCCCTAAAGGATTCAGGAAACACCCGACCTTCCCGCGTATTTGGGGGTTTACCTTATTGGGGTCCTTATGATAAGGGAATCCTACTGTTTTGGCATTTATACTAGCGGGCCGTTATTTTCGTAAACCCCCATTTACAGCACCACTGTCCGCCAAATAACCCTCCTAAACCCCGAGCCCTTGAACAACGAATCCTAAACCTTGACCTGGTAGCCCAGTAACCACATCAAAAAGAAGGGCACCCTTTTTGGGGGGTTGGCTACCTTAAAAGGGAACCCAGAACCACAAAAAAAAAGAGGAAAAGGGTACCACTGGGCACCAAGTTGGGGAGAATGAGGCCGCCACAGCCGCCCAGCCACCTCGTCCACCAGCGCCGCAGCCTTCTCAAAGCGTTCCTTTACCCAAAGAGCCCTCAAGACCCCTTAACTGAGGAACATAAACCTTACAGCATACTAAGTTAAGGATCCTATATTCCTTAGTCGAGGAGTTTTGGGCTCTCTGGGTTGGTCTCAGGGTAGTTGCAGGGGCCCTTATTGAAGTGGCGAGTCCTTATAATAGCCCGTGCATACCCTGCAAATTTCAAGGGCCCATGCTTCAGAAGCCTTTAAAAAGGACATTGGCCATGTAACTACCTTTAGATTCGAGTTCGGGGGGTTAGGGCTGTAACCTAGGAGAAAGAAGCTGTTACCCTAAACCCCAAACCCTAAACCCTAAACCCTGAACCCTAAACCCTAAACCCTAAGCCCTAAGCCCTAAGCCCTAAACACCAACTCAAAGAGGTGCAAAGGTTACTTGCTCGCACCAGGGGGTCTTAGAATTTACTGGGGACATTGGGCAACATAGGGTTCATGGGACTTACTAACCAATTATAACTGTACTTATAACCCTACTTATACTACCCCTAAAGGGCCTCATAGGGGGTTATCCCAATTTTTTAGTAGGGTTGTAAGCCCAGTTATAAGTAGTTACTAAGTCCCATGAACCTCCAAGCACCCACCCCAAAACCCTAAACACGCAACCCCCGCAGAACCCTATCAAGCATAATATGGGGTTGGAGTAATTTCTACTCTTATCGCCTTATGGTCCCTATAGCGGTATACTGTACTAAAACCCAGAACCCTGTTCTAATCATTAAGACCCCAAAAGTTCGTGCCTCCTGCCACGCTGGGTCGTTCTCCGGCCTGAGCGCACCAGCTGCCCCGAAACCGAAGGATAAGGTTTAGGGTTTCGGTCTTATAGGCTTCCTCGAGTCCTCGAGTCACCTAAATACCCTTAAAGCGAGATACATCAATAATCAGGGTGCACTTTCGTGTTTTCAGGGTGTACGCCTTATTCGCGGGGCGATTTCGGGTTCTGAGGTTCGAGATTGGGGTCTACGGGTTTAGGGTTTAGGGCGTTGGGTTTAGGGTTTAGGGCCCACGGCCGAAGATGAGAAGGCCTCGTCTCTGCAATTTTAACTGTCGGCATGCTGGTTCTTGCCGGCTTTGACAGCGGTGTCCCACAACCTCCAACCTAACACCCTAAACCCTAAACCCCAAACCCTAAACCTTTGCACCCTAAATCCCCCCACATCCTAAACCCTAAAACCCTAGACCCTAAACCACCCCTGACACACCAACGCCTGTAGTGCAGGACTTAGGTTACGATGGAAACCCTTGAGCAAAGCGCTGGATCCATACTTTCCCAGGGACTCCAGAAGAGTAGATAGGGTTGAGGTGTGGGAACTTTAGGGGCTGTGGCTTGAGGTTCCAGGTTTAGGGTTTAGGGTTTAGGGTTTCGGGTTTAGGGTTTAGGGTTTAGGGTTTAGGGACAAGGCCAGGGAAGCAAAGTTTCAGGGCGTTTTTGCGTGTTTGAGTCTGGGGCTTGGGGTTGCGGAGGGGCGCGTTGAAGCGCCCATGGATCCCATCCTGTACTTGAAGGTTCATGGGACTTACTAACCACTTATAACTCTACTTATAACCCCACTTATAATACCCCTAAAGGGCCTTATAGGGGTTAGCCCTATTATAAGTAGGGTTATCAGCCCAGTTATAAGTGGTTAGTGAGTCCCATGAACGTCCAGGTAAGCTCTGAACCCCAAATCCTAAGCCCTGCGTGGAGGGTTTAGGGTTTTAGGGTTGGGGTTCAGGATTTCAAATTGCAGGTGTGCCCGCGATTCTTCTAGTTCCTGTAAGACTCAAGGCTTAGAGAGCTTTCTGCGCACAAACCCCTGACACCCTAAACTGCCCTTCCGCCCTCTGGTTGAGCGCCCTGGCCTCCGTTGAAGGCCCTCCATGAGGTCGCCACTCCTCCTTCTTCCCATGCGAAGCTTAGCTGTCCAGTACCTAGGGGTTTTAAAGGTTAACCTTTGGGATTATAAGGGGAATATATTAACCCAAAAAGGTTAAAGGTTACCTACTCTACTACTAAGGAAGGAACCCACACCAGGAAAGTACAGTCTGGTGTGAGCCCCGTGATGTGGCCTCCCGCCAGCTGGTGCTGTCTGCTCGCCGAAGCTCGTCGCGCCCCCACAAGCTGGCCCCTCCACGGCGATCGCCCACGTAGCCCGCTGAAAGAGCTCCAACCCTAAAACCCCAAACCCGCAAAAAACAAAACCCTAAACCCTAAGACCGAAAAAGCCTTAAACCCAAAAGCCGTAAACCCTAAAACCCTACACAGATGCAGCCCTGAAACCCCTAGAACTCCTAAACCCCTCCCAAAAAAACTTTAAGAGACCTGAAGCCCTAAACCCTAAAAGCGGAAAAACCCGAAAGCCCAAAAGAAACCCTTATAAGAAAAAACAGACCGAAGACAACCCTACAGCCATTAAACAAAAGACAAAAAACGAAAACCCTAAACAAACCTGAAGCCCTAAAAACAAGGCCAGAGCAACAACAACAAAAAGAGAAGCCTTAACACAAAAAAAGAAAAGCCTCAAACACCTTAAGCCAATAAACCCTTAAAACAAAAAACAAAAAACAAGGGAGGAGGGGGGAAAACAACCAAAAAAAAAAAAAAAAAAAACGACGTCGGGATCCCGACGCCGCGGCAGCGGCTTCTTCCGCAGCTCGGCGAGCCTCCTGGTTGAGGGTCGAGAGTTTTGTTTTAGGGTTTAGGTTTAGGGTTGAGGTGTTTGAGGGTTGAGGGTTGAGGGTTGAGGGTTGAGGGATCAGGGATCGAGGGTTTTGGGTTTAAGCTTTTTGGAGGTTCAGAGCGGTTCAGGGGGAGACTTCAGGGGGAATTTTAGGTGGTTTAGGGGGGGGTGGGGGTTAGGGAGGGTTTTGGCCTTAAGGTTTATAGGGCTCAAGGTTTTAAGGTTTAGGGGTTTATATATATATATATATAGGGTTTCAGAAATTAGGGTTTAGAGCTTTCCAGGGCTTCAGGGAGTTTGAGGGCTTAGGGTTTAGGGTTTAGAGCTTTAGGGGGTTTCAGGGAGGGTTTACGGGGGGGGGGGGGTTAGAGGGGTTAGGAAATATACCTTGCCTAAACATCCTATACTCGAAATGAAGGCGTGTAGGGCCGTAAATCCCGAAACCCTTCAACCCTAAGCCTCGAAACTAAAGCGGAAACTCCTCAATTAGGGGCACCTATGCCCAACAACCCAAAACCCCAACCGCGGCACCCCAAACCCCAACGGAAAGGCACAGCTATAGCGGATATAAGGAGGGACCCCTAGAAGGGACCCTCCATCCATTTCCCCAAATTGGATATACCTTGTATTGTTCCTTGTTCCTATATACCTAAGTAGCCCCTACATTACCCCTAAGGCCCCTAAAACGGGTCCCTCCTTTAGTCCCTTGACGCTCCTCAGCCTCGAAAGCCTTGGCTGCCGATGCAACCAAGGATGCCGCCACTGGCGACACCAAAGTGGCCTGGAATGGGGCTTGGGGCTTGAGGTTTAGAAATTTACTTGTGGGAAACCATGCAGAATGTGCCGCTGTAAGCCCCACGAAGCCTAGGACACTAAGCCTAAACCCTAGGCCCTAGGCCCTAGGCCGGGCCTAGGCCCTAGGCCCTAGACCCTAGACCCTAGACCCTAGACCCTAAACCCTAAACCCTAAACCCTAAACCCCAAACCCTAAACCCTAAACCCTAAACCCTAAACCCTAAACCCTAAACCCTAAACCCTAAACCCTAAACCCTAAACCCTAAACCAAACCCTTAACCCGAACAAAACCCTTGATGCCCTAGGGACCCTGTCGAACTCTGAACCCTAGAAGCCCCAGCAGCCCTGTAAAACTCGACTAAACCTTTAGGGTTTAGGGTTTAGGGTTTAGGGTTAACCCTATAGGCCCTGTAAGCCCTTGAAGCCAAATTTACACCCCACAGGCCCTAAACCCTACACGCCCCACGGGCTTCCACCCCTACGAAAACCCTGAAGCCCTACAAGCCCCAAACCCTGTGCCCCAAACCCTGAACCGCAAAAGCCCGAGCGCAAAAAGCCCTCAGCACCTTAAACCCCTATAAGCCCCAAACCTTGCAATCATCCTTGTAGCCCCTTTTTTTGCCCCTTCTAAAAGAAAACCTTGTGAAATGTTTTGGAAGTCCCTCTGAAACCATTCAAACCCCCCGTTGAAGCTCCTTAGAAATCCCTTTGAAACCCTCAACCCTACACCTAAACCGCTTTTTCAAAAACTCTTTAGAAACCCTGTTGCACACTCAACCCGAAACCCAAAACCCCTTCGAAAATCCCTTTTCAGCCCCCGCCTCCAGCCCCCTGAGGCTGCTCCCCGCGGACGCCCAGGAGCACAAGGCCCGATGCAGGCGCTGCGTCTGCGGTGCAGACTGGGGTGTATAGGGGCAAACGCAGACAGACATGCGAAACACGATGACGAGAGAGAGAGAGAGAAAGAAAGAGAGAGAGAGAGAGAGAGAGAGAGAAAGAGACAGGAGTGCGAGAGAGAGAGAGAGAGAGTGAGAGAGTGAGAGAGCGAGAGAGTGAGAGAGTGAGAGAGAGAGAGTGAGAGAGAGAGAGAGTGAGAGAGAGAAAGAGACAGGAGTGCGAGAGAGAGAGAGAGAGAGAGTGAGAGAGTGAGAGAGCGAGAGAGTGAGAGAGTGAGAGAGAGAGAGTGAGAGAGAGAGAGAGTGAGAGAGAGAGAGAGAGAGAGAACGAAAGCTAGAGAGAGAGAAAGAAAGAGAGAGAGGGGGGTAAAACTCAGACGCAGACAGATGTGAAATATAACAGTATTTGTATAGAGAGATAGAAAGGGAGCTTAGGGTGTAGGGTGTGGAATGATGGTCTATGCCTAAACCCTAAATCGTAAACCCAAGATACTTGACCCTGTCACTGGACAATTGTGGGGTCCTGATATTAACGACCCCGGTAATCAACTCACCTTTTGTTCCTGTGCGAAGCGTCCAAACCAATGAAAACTTGCGCAACCCGTTCCAGTAACTAGCTCAGGCCACACGAGGAGAAAGAAGTTGTATATTTACAGTTGTAGGTTGTAATGTTGCACCAGAAGTAACAGTATCCCTGTCAACGGGGAACTCAAGGTAGCTAGCCAATCGTTCCGAGCCACTCCCGACGTTAACTATCGGAAGGATCCCCAGAGTTGCTATCTCCAGGGGGTGGTAACCTATCGCTCTAGATGTATCCACTAGCCGTCCGGCTGCGTGTTGTACACCTATCCCGATATTCACCTGAACAGCCACCTGCCCTCAGTATCCTCCGGCCTCCGGCTATGAGTTGTAAAGAGAACAGATAACTATCCCGAGGTTAGGGAAAAGGATCTATTCCTCGTCAACGCCCGACCCTTTTGGCTCCTCTTTCCTCCGGATGCGAGTTGGCCAATCAGGTCCACGACGTACAGGAACACTATCCACGGGGGCGAAAACTGTACAATACAGGCTGCTACAGTACTAAGAAGGGCCCTTCTTGAGCAGCTTACAGCTGCGATCGAACATGGGATCATCATTCTATCCACGCTCGGCCACGATGAAGTCGGCAAACTATCCATGATCCACATTCGAGAAGGGGTCCAAACCCGAAATACATGTACACGTCAAATCACCATCCCGTGGAATCAACCTGACCTCTTTGTGCTAAACACCCCCCGTTTTCGGGACGCACTCAGCGGTCAGAAAATCGATGAATTCGCGACTTCTATCCCGGTTAGCTTCAGGCAAAAACAAGAACGCAGGAGGCATAGTCGACCTGATCGCCAGCCCCTTTAGGGCGCCCACCACCACCCGCGATTACGGCGATCACTCCGGCTATCCTCGGAAGCAACACTTCCATCCGCTAACCTCGACATTCATCGCAGTAGCACAAACCACCAGTCCGTGGCTCTTGGCTACACTTCGTGCCCTCACGTCTACTCCACGTAGTAAAATTGTCTATCCGTCGCATTCTTGGAAAATCAAGCGTCGCTTCTATCCATTTCATCACCCGACTCAGTTCATCTTCTCCATAGCTATCCTGGGTAAGGCCTCACTTTTGATCAGTACTCTTCGATGCCAATGTAGTTCCCACGCTTCTATCCCTTCATTCCTGTATACGATCTTCTCCGTGGGGACTCACTGGTGATTAGCCATGCCCATTCTGATCTTTCCTCTTCTCCACAGCTTCATCTTATGGTCTTTTCATGTGAAGGTCTTATTGGTGGCGAGCCATGCCTTCCCAGAAGCTTCCGCCGCAGGGTCTTATTGGTAGCTAGCCAAGCCCTGCACCAGAGTCTCACGACAGCCGTTCACCCACTCATCTCATCCTGTGCCATCCATCCGCTCTATCCCCCCGCGTGCGCTACCAGCCATGGCCCGGGCACATGACTTTGCATGTCCCATTCTATCCCTCACGCCGAGCCATTGGTGACTAGGCAGCTTTGTGCTTTCGTCCTATCCCCGCTTGTCGCCATTTCATCAGGCTTCATCTCTTTGGCGATCACGTCGCGGTCTCCACGTCAGCGGCCTTCCATGCTTTCCCTTTCCTTTCGCAGGATCACCCGCAGAAGCATCACTTGCATCATCACCCGTCTCAACGCCCACGTTTGCCCGGTTGGTTGATGTCGTCTCAGTGCCTCTGAACTCCGGGTTGAGCGCTTCGCTCATCGCTGACTCGTCTTCTGTTTCGGGACCAGTGACGTGGCCACCCCTTTGTGCCCGAGTTCTCTCTAGCAGAGAGCCCTTTCCTCTTCCTCTATCCAGCATCTTCGTCCCTTCCGCAAACCTGGGTACAGTTGGCATCCATCCGTATCTGCCTCCTCGATCATCAGCTCTATCCCTATCCCGCCCTTTTCCCCATCCGCGTGATGAGCTTCTCACCGAACTATCATCACTCATGGCGTACTTCGGCCACCTGATGATATCCCTTCTCTCCCTATCCAGAGGTGATCGGGTCCTCGCTTTGGGCTCAGCACCATCGGTTCTCGCCCCACCTCTCTCTTTCGGTTGTATTGGACTCGAACTTTCTGCCCTGATCAGTGGCTCTTGTCTCTTCCCCGTCTCGTCCTTAAGCTCCACATCGACGGTTCTCGTACCTTTCGATTCTATCCTTCTTGGCCACCCCTTCTCGTTCAGCTCCACTAGGCTTACCCCGGCAATTGGATATGCCGTGCCCGCATTAGCCGCACGCGCCTCCGGCTGCGCCTCGTCACGAGAATGTCCGGCTACTCCCATCGAAGCCCAGTTCATCATCATTCCTCCCATCGGTACTGAACACCAGTATACCTCTGTCACCGGACCTGTCTCCGATCTCTCCCTTCGTAGCCCTAGGTTCCGAATAGCAGATCCAGCAGCATGGCTATATCCATGAAGTTTGTTCTTCTTCCCCTTAATCTCTCCCCATGTCGCGTTGAATGGTATCCCTTCGGTGTCAAACTTCATGTGCTTCGCCATGGGTTGAGTGGGATCTCGCTTTGTTTCTGCAACTATCCTCTCCATGATCTCCAGACAACTATTCGCAGTCTGCACCATCAAGTCCCTCGTGCTTTTCGCCCAAGCGTTGTTCCCCCATAACGGCGAGTTAAAACCTGCGGCCATAGCTATCAGCAGCTGATAACTCATAAACTGTCCTCCTCTCCTCAGACACCCTGCATGCATGGAGAAGAACCTCTGCCTCGCTGTCACTACAGCGCGTGCCGCAACCGTCTCAAGGGCTTGCTGGAAATCTGACGCATCCACAATTCCCGAGTGATCTGTGCCACTCTGATTGTACTCGAAGTTCAGAATCTTCCCGAACGATGTGGCCAGCTCTCTATCCAACATCATCGCATGAATCGCCGCCTCTTCCATAGCGAACCTGTATACCCCCGGTCGTGACGCTGCTATCTCGTACTCAGGCCACAATCCAGCCCTAAAACCTAAGTACCAGTCTTCTGCGGGGTTCAAGCTCGCCAGTATCCCTGCCACCACGTCTCGTTCTATCATGTCTATCCTTTCGGCCACCATTCTGAACGAGATTTTAATCCCTGCGCGGTCGAGGGCTTCCTGTATCTTGGTCTTCCACTTCGTCTTTCTTCCCATAGTCGCGTTTCTATCCGTGATTTCCCACAAATTCATCCCCATCAGGTAGTCCGGGTAGGATGGCATAGGCTTGCAACACATCGGGCAGATCACTATCCCTTTCGCCATTCTACAGTGGCATGCCAGGCAATGCACGCACTCCTCCGTCATTTCCGACATTATCCATCTCACTCTATCCCGGTATTCATCTGTCCCCAATGTCTTTGATAGTCTATCCCTGTTCACTTGTGAGTCCCCCCTTTCATCGGCTAACATGTCCAGCTCGCAATCACGCATGTACAGAGCCGTGTACGTGTCCTCGAACCAAACCGCTTTCCAACATGCCATTGGTACGGGCCCGAGGAGCATGAAGCGCCCACTTCTTGTTACCACCACGTCGCCTCCGATTAGTGTGAACATCCTCATGTCTATCGCTATTCCGATTCTCCTACCTCGCACAGCCGCCAATCTAAGCGAGTCGTATAGCCATTCTGGCATCCCTCCTTGTGGGAATTCTAGCCCATGCATGCTGCTCACGTCCGATGGCTCAACAGAGTACTTCGTCCAGTGTGCCTTGAGCGTCATCTGCGACCCTCGCAAAGGATTCCCCATGTCGTCCCGATGCCATCCTTCCACTATCACTCCACTATGCCCTGCCTCTGGCCAAACTATCCCGTCCTTCGCGTATTCTTGCCACTGTGCGTCACCCACCACCATGTATCCGGTGCATGGAAGATCAGCCGGGTGCAGCCTGAACCACAGAGATTCCCGCTCTTCTTTCTGTCCCTCCACTCTGTCTCCAGCCCAACTCTTCAGCATCGCCACGTTCCTCGGCATCCTCATTCCACTCGTGGGTCTCACTGCCAATGGGATGCCCACCTTCAGCTCCTTGGTCTTCGGACATCTATACACTTTGCTGGTGATCTCTATCCCGTAAAACTGTGACAAGTAAGCGATTCTGTACTCGTCGCCTCTCCTGAGCCTATACGAAGATCTCTCGTCAACTTCTTTTCTGATCCTAGACCAGGCTATCCCTCCTCCGTGGTGTTGTTCCGCCCACAGCGCATACTCTATCCCGTTTCCCTTATCGATCGCTGATCCATCTATCATCGCCTCCTGCGTGCTTCTTCTCACATTCCTCCTGTCGCCCCTTTGTACTGGGTACGCATCTCCTCCCCACGCTGCCAATTCCGCCACTATTCTTGCCATCTCAATGTACACATTCGCAGGGTACGGCTTTTCTATCTCGGTCACTTCTCCTTTGATTCCTAGCTCATTCAGCGTAGCACCTGTCCACGTCGTTACCGAGTCATTAGATACTCCCGTCGCCGTAACTAGCTCCTCTGGCTTTCCCTTTTCTATCCCCATTACCATCCTCGTCTCATCTGCGAGCTGCGAGACTATCTTCTCAAGTACCATCTTGTACTTCTCTAGATTCTCCACCCCTGTTGTCTGCTCCACTATCGGCAATAGCACCACCTCCTCGTCACTATTCCTCATCATCTCGTTTCCGTCTGCATCGCGATTGCCCGTAGGAATCAACGTCAGCTCCCACCTTCCATGAGCCGGATCCCCCTTCACGGTGTGAGATGTCTGCAACATGACCTTCTTGTTGATTTCCCCCATTACTGCCGCATTCCTTCGTTGTATCTCTCGGAACCTCCTACTCATTCGGCTCATTCCGGGTTTGTCCTCGATGTCCCTCTTGTCTGCTTTGGCTCTCCTTATCAGGTCCTCTTGGAATCTCCACTCTGCCTCCTCGTCACCCTTGATCTTCTCGACTTGTTCTCGCTTGATTCCGGCCGAGTCCATAATTCCTTTTAAACTCTTCGACGCTGCCATTCCGTATCCCCGCTCCTCCGTACTGCTGGTGTCACGGCCCACCTCAAAGTTTTCTTTCACCTTGTATATTCGGGCACCCTTAACCGGGTTGTCAAGCTCCACCATGGCCGCTCGGCCTCCCAACGAATACTGTTCTATCGGGCCTCCAAAATTCCTCGCGCTCTCGGGAACTGCACTCTCATAATTCGTCGTTCCGGCACTAGTCTTCGGGTCGACGATGTTCATACTACCATCAGCTGCAGCATGCTCGTCATCCATCTTGTCGGGCTCCCGACTATCCTTGATCGGATCCGGATTTGTCTTCACGTCCGGCGTCGTCGCTCCTTTCTGGCTATCCTTCTCCGCTCCCTTGTCTTCGGTGTCCCTCTCCTTCTCGGTTTTCGGGAGCTGATCCTCAAGCTGCCTAATTCTATCCATCGCTTTCTTCATAGCCGCTTCGCTTTCCTGCGCACGACGTCGGCTCTCCTTAAGCTCGTCGTCCATGGTTTGGTAACCTCGGAGGCGCTCTTCGGCCCGTTCTAACTTGTCCCTCGCATCCTTCAGCGCGGCCTCTCTCTCCTCTATCTTTTGCAGGCTATCCCTAAGCTCACTCTCCTTGTCCTGGTACTTCTTGAGGTTCTCCTCGGCCTGCTTCCGCATTGTTTCTCTCTCTTTCTCTTCGTCATCCCTGAGCTTGGCAGTTTCCTGGAGCGTCTTCTTCAACTCCGAGAACTCTTGTCCCTGCTCTTGCCCAGCCTGCTTTGTAGCCTTGTATTCCTTCTTTAGCTCCTCCAGCTCTGACTCCAACTCTTTCACTCTTCTATCGCCGGCAATCTTGCCCTCTTCGCTCGCGCCTTCACTACTGGTGGCTCCACTTCCGCTCGTCGCTGTCTTCTCCATTCTATCTCGGAGAGCCCTGAATTCGTCTCTCATCTCGTTGATGGCTCCGATTCTCCTCAGCTCCTCTTTCCTTTCCCTCAAATGTACCTCGACTTCTGCGACTAGCTTCGCGTTGTTCTCTGCCACCCCCTCGAGCTCTCCGACCCTTCGTGCTAGTCGATCACGCTCATGAACGGCTACAGCGAGCTCCTCCTTCAGCTTGTGGTTTTCATTCTCAGCGTGCATACTTTCTATTCCCTTGTATTCATCCATGGTCCGTCCACCCCCTCGGGGCTCAACCTTCATATCTTCGAGCTGCCTGCTGAGGTCCTCTATCTTTGTTTTGTCTTCTACCGCCCGCGCCCGCACCTCTGCCGCTATCCCTGCTTTGTCCATTCTCTCCTCTGCCATTCGGCCTATCACCCATTTGCACTTCTCAACCTCAGACACCTTGTCGGCCAGTTTTGCTATCAACCTGGCGACCACCTCCTCCCTCGGCATACCTCGCAGATCTCTCCTCCTCATTACTAGGATATCCCTTTCGCCCAGCTGTACTTCTGCCTCCTTGATATTCTTCCACTCTTCGTCTGAGTAGTATTTCCTCCGCTCGTAGTCTTCGTCAAACTCCTCGCACAGCGGGTCATCCTCGTCCTCGTCTATCAATCCCACCATGACCAGTCTTACTGCGACGTTCGTCAGTCTAAACTTCAGTTGTTTGATTCTGTCCTCCGCTTCCTGGAGCCTCTCTCTGTCGGTCATGTTCTCCTTTCCCTTTTGTGTGCTGATCAGCGTTCCGTCTATGATTTTCGTCACCACACTCTCCATCGATGCTCTCATTCTATCGGCCTGTATCATGAAAGGCCTGTGGGTGGGCTCCGCCTCAATGTCGCCGGTCAAAAACCTATCGGCCCTCAATTCGCCTGGCACGTCTCTGCCATGTTCCACTCTATCGGATCTGATGTTTGCGGTCGGAGCACGATGGGCAGTTATCGGGTTCGCCGCCACTAATGACATGTTCAGCATTACGGCCTTGGAGTCGT
This sequence comes from Symbiodinium natans, assembly GCA_905221605.1. NCBI lineage: Eukaryota > Dinophyceae > Suessiales > Symbiodiniaceae > Symbiodinium > Symbiodinium natans. Next base: position 1,173,011 of record CAJNDS010000668.1, read on the forward strand.
CTGGATCCTGTCGTATGACGGCGATGTTGTACTTCCTCTCATGCCCCGTCATCGCTCTTTCTCGCATTCTATCCCATCCCATTCGTCTATCCTGTTCATCCATCTCCACAGCCGCCCTCTCTTGTCTATCTCTATATTCCGCCAGTGTCAGTCCCTCCCACGTTTCGGGCATCTCTGTGAGGATCAGAGCAGACGCCATCGACCTCATTACATCCCTGACATTCGTCGCCATCATTTCTGGCCTTTCCAGAGGGTGCATCGGCTCCTTCATTGATGCATCAGCAACTATCGTCCCCAGAGGTCGCGAGCCAAGTCCGTAAAATTCCGCCGCCTCTCTCATGGCCGCATAGAAATCCCTCAATTTCGTTAGCGTTGCTAATCCGTACATCATATGTGGGTGGACCATGGGCATCTGGTTGGCACTGCGTACAACTCCGTCCAACAGTACCTGCACTGTGTGCAGCTCAGCCATCAACCTATCCCTTCGTTCGAACTGTGGCACCCAGTTCTTGAATATCGCCGACGCACACAGCTTCGACGCTCTATCCGTAAGTGTCACTCTCAGCGAATCCACCATGAGTGCGTTCACGAGCTCGTGGGCTGGAAAGTACTGCGTTCTCCCTCGTGCCACCTCCTCAGTATACAGGTTCGGATGGTAATCTCCCTCAGCCATGTCCTTTTCTACCATAGCCCTGATGGCCGCCTTCTTGGTCTGCGTGAGATAATCAATGGGGTTAAACACGGTCGCGCCTATTCCCTCACCTTCGTCCCGCGTCCACGTCACCCATGATGTGTTTCTAATCACAGCTCCTTCTGCCGAGTGTATCATCCAACTCTGTCCCGCCTCGGCCGCCTCGACTACAGCCTCCCATGTTGATCTACGCCTGGCTATCCGATAGTTCATCTTGTAATGAGGAATCATGATTTTCTCCTTCATCTCCTCCGGCTTGATCACCTCCTGCCAGTTTCTGCTCCTCTTCCTTACACCCCCTATCTCTTCGTCCTCCGGCTCGTTACATTCTTCGGCAAGGGTGAAATCTATCAGCTGTAGATATGCGTATAATCGCCGTTCTATCCTTGACGGGTTCGCGCCCTTGTCCCTGATCCCTCCTAGGAGGATCCTTTGCATAGTACATCGTGCCCAAAGCGGAAGCTTCTTGATTTCTTCTCTCCTCCTATCCGGTTTCCACCTCTGGATGTCCTCCGGCCGGTACTTCACCTCAAGCTGTTCTTGATACTGTTTCCGGACCACCTCCCCCAGCTTCACCTTCATGATGTTCGCAAATTCCGGCCGCCTTCCTCGGTGCTGTTCTATCCTTTTCTTGATCTCTGCCGCTACCGTCCCAGCTCCGGCGCTGTTCAAACCTGCCATCAGGTCTTCTATCGTAACATCCTTCAGCACCTTGTACATCAAGTCCTCCAAGTTGAAAATGGAGAAATTCACTCCCCTTATCAACAGCCGGTCGCTCACCTCAGGGCCCAGGCGCTGCGTAACCTCCCTTACCCTTTGTGCTCGAAGTTCTCTATCCAGCTCCATCGGCCCCATACTGCTCGCTCTGCGTTCTATCGCTATTTCCGTAGCCCTCCTCCACTGTTCCCTCCTCACGTCAGGGTTCGCTCTCCAGAAACCCATTCCCTCAACCCTGTAGTCTCTGGCAATCGCTTGAATCTCCTCACGCCATTGTGGTGACTCCCTCAAACTCGCGGCTGCCATTCTCAATCTTCTCCTAGCATCGGGTTCCACACTATCCTCCATCAGCTCAGGTGCCTGTGGTCTTTCTAGACATCTATCCAGATTCCATTCCGGAAGAACTCCGTTTTCGTCAGTGGCGATCTTTCCCAACGTCATAATAACATCCATGAAGTCCAGTTTCGCCTCCGGTTTGTCCACGACCACTATTCCTGCGGCGACCATAAGCTCGTGTGGCTCGAAAAGGTCTATCTCTTCCCATGGCATCCCCTCCGCTGCTAGTCTCTCGGTCAGCCGTGCAACTATCCTCCTCGGATCGTATTCAGGTAGATATGAATTCTGCACGATCGCCGCCAACACCACCGATGGTGGCCTGCCCTTTACCAAGGTACTATACTTTCCCACTTGTCCCAGCTCCTTTTCGCAGACCGGGCACACAGCACCTTCGCACGGAAATGCCTCGCCATTGCTATCTACCCCCGTATATCCCAACCACCAAGCAAAGCACGCATGACAATGGTATCCCCAGCATATCCTTCTAAGCCACTCGACCGGCTCGCTGAAACTATGTATTCCCGACCCTCTCGTGTTGCTCTCCTCTATCGGGTTCTCCCGGGTGACCCGCTCATGCACCTCGTCCGTCATCCTTTTCACGAGCTCATCCCTCTCCGCCCTCGCTTCGTCCAACCACGGGAATGGAAAGTTGTGCTTCTGGTTCCATACATCCTCCACGACTCGCCTATAAATCTCCGGGTTCTGTCGTGCCACATGACTATCCTCTTCCCTGTCAGCTATCGTATCAACACCGTGTCCAAACAACTCCGAGAACCCTTGACCTCTCTCGTTCTCACTATCTGGCTCCATCGCCTCATGAGCTTCCACGCCCTCCATCTTGCTATCCATCTCCGGACTCTCGGGCTCGTTCATCTCTCCCCCCGCATCTATCTGCATTGTGGCGTCCTTTGCTTCCCTCGCGTTCACCCCGTGCTCTTCAGCCTCGGCCACCGAGTCGAGCGGTTCAGGTCTTATCCCTGTTGCGCTCCTCCTGCCCTTGAGTGCCTCCTTGAGCGCATCCTCCTTGATTTCTTCTATCCACCGATAATAGTCTGCCGGATAGCCTTGGCCCATGCTCTCTATCCTTCTCATCGAACTGATGATCTCCTCGAATAGCGTGCAGTCGTTCCCTATCATCTCCACAATATCAGTCTCATGCTTAACCAGCATCAGGTTCTGCGCTATCCACCATGCCATGGTGTTGGCCCATTCCCTCGGGAACTTCATGTCTTCAAGAATCATCGTCCTGACGAATTTGGCCAGCCATATTCTCACCACATAATTCGAAAACTCAATTTTATTCAGGGGAGTAGTGCCCCCCGTCTCGGATCCAAATCCTTGCTTTGTCACCTCCTCCACCATGTCCGCAACGTCCATGCTATCCGGATAGCCCCCGGTACCGGCTTCCATCCTCGTCATCACGCGATCTATCAAATGCTCCCCGGCCCTCTGGACAACCTCGAACAACTTCGTCTCCCACAGCATCTCGAGCTCTTCATAACCTAGGGAAAGTGTCTCTGGTTCTATCATTACGTTGTATATAGTCCACCGCATCTCCACCTCTATCTCATCCGCGTCGTTGGATGTAGGCTTTACTCTAGGCTCACTCGGCGGCGGTGAAATCGATGAAGGCTTGTGTCCAGGCCGGCCTAGTCTGCCTCCGTCAGCTCTCAACTCTGGCACGGTCCCCAATATTCCATTCATGCCCATCCACACCCGATAGAATTGCTCTACCCACTTCCTCATGCCTCCGACGTTGCTCTCAACGTTCAATATCCTGCTTCTCATCAAAGTTCCCAAAGCTATCCCGGTGTATGACGGTTCGGCGCCAGGCCTCGTTCCCGACAGCACCTGCGAGTCATATATTCCCGCCATTACAATGTCGTACACTTCTTTGGGTGTGATCTCATCGGTAACCTCCCTCGGGCACGTCGCTCTAATCATCCGGCGTATTACCTGTACCACTATCGTTGTCCACGCCATCGGTGGGGCTCCATAACAGCGAATCCAGTGCTGCATTTCTATCAAATGCCCCTCCCCTAGCACCTGTCCTGCCCTCGTATTCCTCGACCATGGGGCCTCTATCACAGGCGATCCCTCTTCTTCCATCCTCAATCTCAATATCCCCCCACTCTCTCCAGTACCCACGCATTCCACTCGATCCAGTTCTGTCCCGTCGGCAACCACTCCCACCGTGCCTCCAGATCCTATCACCATCGGTCCTTCGCCACTGTCTCCGCTTCTCGTTGCCTGCTGCGTCTCTCTATCCGAATATTCCTGCTCGGACTTGAGGTCGCTCAGGGTCTTGATGTTGCTACCCGTCCCAGCACCACCCTTCCATCTGGGAGCCTGCATAACCGCCCCCTTGGTATCACCTCGTGTTGGCACCGGTGGAGCCGGCGGTCTATCCCCTTGATCACCTATCCCAGCGGTTCCCCTAAGTGCTCCGCCATCTCTGCCATCTCCCGCCTTTTCCCCGGCACTTTTTCTCTTCTCGTCTCTTGCTTGTTTCTCTTGTCGTTGGTTCGCGAGCTCCTGAGCACTCTCGAGCAGCTCCTTCCTCTTCATCGCCTCCCGGTTTTCTTTCTTCGCCTTCTTTTGTTCTGACCGACTCCTCACGGTGGCGAAACCCTCGTCACTGCCTTCCTTGAACTCCTCAGTCATTGATGCGTCTCCCTCTCGAGCAGATTGGTTCTCCGGTCTATCCTCACCCATAGCATCATCCTCTTCTCCATCCGACTCTGCATCGTCCTCCATCATCTCTGCGTCATCTGCCATCGCCTTCAGCTGCCCGATAGCTTCCATAGCCCTTAGAGCTTGGTATTCGGGGTCCTTCATGTGGAAGCCGGCCGCCGTGTAAATGATCACTTTCATCCGGTGCCAAGAACCCCTATCTCCGGCTGACACACAGTGAGCTTCGGACTTACCACACATCGTCTTCCACACCGACTCATCTATCCTGGCAGCCATCTCCGTATACACCCCTTGTCTATCCGATGTCCTAAGGCTCTCCGTGACTCCCGTGATCTTTGTCTCTGGCACAATCACTTTCGTTTTCAGTGACCGGTCTGCCTTCGCCACTTCTATCCAGCGTCTGAGCCAGACTCCAACCTCTCCAATGCTATCCCTGCTCTCCTCGCCGATCACCTCCCTAATAGCTGAAGTTTCTCTATCATATAACTCCATGTCTCGCGGGGTCGGCCACATCATTCCAAACATCGAGATGAACAGGATCTGCGCCCAGAAGCCGAACGTTCGCCCGGCACTGATGTACAACTTTCCCGCGTCCACCCCTATTCGAGGAAACGCCGTACGCATAACGTTCCAAGGCAGAGTGATGATTCCAGACTTCTTCATCAGTTTATCCATGGCTTCTCCAGCCCTTATCAGTTCCTTGGCCTCCTCCCTGACTCGGTAGTTAGTGGGGAATCCATTCTCTTCGAAATTTCCGGGCCCTACCCAGAGCACATTGGCATTGGCTTTCCTGATCGTCTCCCTCGTCTCCCTCGCCACCTTGGTTTTAGTGTCATCGTCTGTAGCCTCGAACCGTCTCACCTCTTCTATTGCTCGGCGAGCATTCCCTGCTGCCATTCCAGCTGGGGCCAATACCACAATAATGTTCGTCACTTGATTCCCTCCCACGCCCTTCGAGACGCATTCCTTGCACACTTCCTGAACCTTCTTGTACGCACCCTGGTAGGTCATCTCCTGCGTTCCTGTCAGTTTGTGTGTAACGAACGACATACTCTCCGCGGCCTTTCCATAGCCACCGTGCGCCTTCAATAGCAATCCTATCCACTCTCGGACTTCCCCTGGTGACGCCGGATTCTTCTTATTCGAGACGCCCTCTATCCCCTCAGGTATGATGATGTGCACGTAGGTCTTCTGATCCGCACTACATCGGAGCTGAAGTGGCGGCTTCATTCCCTCCGCCCACCATGTCACCAGCTCAGCCGCCTTGCGCTCATGGAATGCAGTAGCTATGTCAAACATCCACTCGTAGGTCTCCACCGCAGACTCAAGCTCGCTCGAAAGCGCTGGCTCCATCAATCTCCCTCCAACTCCGCCCATTCCTATACCAATGATAGCCGCCCAGGCCTGAGCCTCGAACGCCCAGCTCTGGTCGACGTCCTCCGGTCTGTTCCACCCATATTTCCTGGGTGCCTTTTCTATTCCCAACACTATGCTCCCCACGTCCGCCATTTCCAAAACCTTGCCCATGTGGTGCGTGGCCTTATTCGCCTCCTCCATGACTTTCTCCTCTATCCCGCTGCTCTCCACACACCGTCTGTAAATGGCTGGCCCCACAAAACTCCTCCACGGCATCTTCACGACGGCGCTATCGTGTCCCGTGGCCATTGGGGCCTCTATCCCCATGTACTCCAATAAACGTATCACATTGGCCCATTTACTATCCACCGGGTAGTAATCCTTGTCTCGATCAGGCCCAGACACGCCCCCACTGCTAGGCAACTCCGCTATCCACCCCCTCATGAGCTCTATCAAACCACTTCTTGAGCCAGTTGGCTGTTCGACGACCTTCGTGGCATTTTCGTCACCTTCCCGATGCAGGAACTCACGTTCCATCTTCCAATCCACAGGTCGCTCAGGAAGAGGTCCTCGGGCCGGGCCTATGATTGCGCGCTTTTTCAGGTGATAGCGCCAATACAGCCTCTCAACCCCCTGTGGATGCTTCTCCATCAGCGCCGACATCTCACTCATGAGGTGGCTATTCGCTCCTAAACCCGGGTGCTTCGGCCTACAGATAAGTGCTTGCCCGATGATCTTCGTGGCCCTCATAAAGCAGAACAATACCCCGTCTATCTCCACTCTATCCACATCCAGTCGGATCTGCCCGTCAGGCACCGACGATCTCCTTGTCCCCACATCCATCTTGACATTCTTGCCTATCCTTCTGAAGCCAGCCAGTACTCTTACTATCCATCCATTCCCTAACGAATGCCATGTAGAGTATGACGCTGTACCACAGATGCTCCGTCCAAACCAGCATCCCGCAGAGTCGTGCACACTGGGAGCGCCAGTCGTCCACGTGACCAGCGGATGGCTTCGATCTATCCCACCAGATGCTATCATCGACCACAACGCCTCTAGAGACGTTCCGTGGAAAATCCACCCGGGCACATTGAACTCCTCATTCCCGACCGACATCTCCTGATTCAGCTTTTCTGCTCCGGCGTATTCGGCCTTCGTGGGTACCCACATACATCGCGAATCCGTGAAATGTTCCTTCACGTCCTTAACCCCCCCGTCTGCCTGGACCTCCGGAAATGTGGTCACTTCTTCGGCCAGGGACCAGTGCAACAGGTGTAGAACTGACGTCGGTCCCCCTATTTGCCATGACAGTGTATCCAGATACTCCTTCATCTGCCCATTTGCTGCATTCGCCATAACTCCGTATCCTTTTTCTCCCCCCTCGCTTCTCCGGAATTCCTCCATCACGTCTCTTCCTCTCTTCAAGTATTGGCTTTCGTAGGCCCCCATAATCTCGTCTGCCATGCCTATCACCTTGATCTTGGGCTGCGCCTCCGTCCATATCTTCAGCTTCTCCTCGCTCGACTTATGGCTGACCGCTATCCGCTCCGCAACCTGAGACGGTGGAATTGCATACTTCAATGGTCGCACGGCCAACCACGTCATCATGCCTTTGATCGCATCATCGAGCGGGCTCTTCTCTGTGTCGTCCATGTGGATCTCCGCCCAATCTAGGGTCTTTCTGCTGATCCCTCCCCAGCTAGCCCTGAACGGGTCCTTACTTCCGTTCGTGACGTCATACACCCCTCCCACAGAGATGGCTATCGGTGCCACACCAGCTATCATCCTCTCATATGATCTCCCCTTCTGGAAGGACTTCTCTGTCTCATCAGTCGCGCCGAGGAATTTAGGGGCCCATGGCGTATCAACATCTCCTCCCGTGCCCGCTGTGGGCATGGCACATCCCGGCACGTCCATCCCTCTGGCCAATCGCACCCCTATCAAGTCGTTCAGCTTCTCCTTCGACAGGTTCCCGGCATCAGGACTCGCCTGGGGTGGCGGCTTCGTCGCCCCTCCATGCGACCTTGGCCTATCCCAGTTCGCTATCACCCTCTCCAGGTAGTCCGTGGCATCCGTCACAGACGCAGCTATCAGAGGGATCTTCTCCCTTATCCATGCTTCAGGATTCCGTCTTGTACACCGTAGTACCTCCCAGAGATACATAATCTTGTGTACTCGCATTCTATCCACATCGTATCCCACGGCTGAACGCTTACCTCCTTTCTTCGCCGTCTTGGCCTGGGCCTCTTCCGCTCGCACACCAGCTATCCCACTGCTCATCCATTTCTTGAAGTCTGCATCGTCCTTGAATGGGCTGGGGATAGCCCGTCTAGCCCATACCTCCTGCATCTCTAGATTTCCCTCCAACATCCAGTGTATTCTAGCCTGTTCTCTCTCCTTGGCTCCGACTGGCAGATACGAGTACGTCGTCACCCCTGGCACTCCATCCTCCGTCTCGGCCTTGAGGTACCTATCCGCGTCGGAAAACACCTTCTCCAGGAAGTCTATCATGGCCTGTGCTCGATCACATCGTTCCCTCTCTCCTGCATCCCTGATCTGATGCTCTGGGCGTTGCCATCGTACCCCTACTGTCCTCGAAGACGAAGCTGTCCCAGGATCTTCACTGCTTCCGATATCTCTATCCCGCTCACTCAGCGACACCGATCCGAACATCTCTCCCATGGCTCCACGCTACGCAGGTCGCTAGAGCCCTCTTCGTCCTTATACCGGCATGCAACTCAAGGTCACACAAAATTCGCTCTAGTCAAGACGTCGTTGAAGAGCGTTACAAAGTTCTTTAATATTCACCAAATTGCTATTATCTATCCGAGCCTTTGATTCTTCACTAATGTATATGGTGCATTGTACGTCCTCTCCTTTGTCGTGAAGCTCTCCTATCTTCGTCTTTCCCCGCATTCGAGCCAGTTTTCCACGTGCAGCTAGAATTCTCGCTATTCCCTCGGATATGGCGGCATCACTGCGATTGATCAGAACAATCCCAACGCCCGCAGCAATCACTCTGTCGACCAGTAAAGCTAGGCTATCAGCCGCACTTTGGTCCTTTCTTCCCAGCTTAAGCTCTGCTCCGCGGGCTAGTCGAGACGGCGAGTCAACTCGCTTCGGTGCTATCACAACTATCCCGTCGCACTCACCGACGATCGCCTCATCGACCTCCAGAATTGGCGAGTGTTTGATATCCCACACCATTTCCCAAATTATCCATCTTCCCACTATGGACTTTGCTATCCCAACGCTATCCCTGATTTCATACTCGAGCTGATTTTGGGATACCCCCCGGCACGCGGGCATAGCTAAGATGGTTCCCGTTGATTTCCCGAACTCCTCTTCACCGAAATGTGCGGTAGTGTACATATCCCTTAACCACTCTCGTGCTTCATTGATGGCCTTGGTCATCATGTTGGCAGCCTGATACTCAGTAGGACAGTTGACAAACGTGAACATGATTGCCTCGTAGAACTGGTTCAGCCTAGCTATGTCTATTCGTTGTGTTCTAGACAGGTACCTCATGTTCGGATTCTTGCCCGATACAATCACTCTAACAGCCGCCTCATTGTCCTCTGCCACTATCAAGGGTTCTATACTCTCCTTCATCATCTCCCATAGTGCCAACCCCGGTATTCCTTGTTTCGTGATGCCATCGTGCAGGGCTACTATCTCAGCTTCAGGGGTACTTTTAGAGCACGACGTTTGCTTCTTACAGTAAGCAGCTATAGGAACGAAAGTGTGCGGTCCCTGAAGACACAGATATACCCCCGACGTAGATCTATGGTCGTTCTTGTCGCTGGCAAGATCGGCGTCACAGTATAGCACAAGACGGATGTCTCCTATCCTATCCCCGACCCATCCGTAGAGGCTCGTTGTGGTCGTCTCGTTGATGTATGAGATCAGTCTATGCATTCTCTTGTCACAGAGATGTGTCCAGGTCGTCAGCCTCGACGCCAGAACCTGTACTGGTCGCAGAAGGTCATACCTTCCGACTCTGGCCCCATACAAGATCTTCATGAGCACCGCAGGGGCGTGCTCTTTCAACACTCCCGGCCCCTCATCCGGCAGCTCGTACTTGGCTATCCCCATAATTTCGTTCACCTTGTCGTCTACTGGGTTCTCGTCGAACTCTGGGCGGCTCTCGTCGAGATATGGGGTCTTAGCTTTATCCAGTGGCTTAGGATATGCCGTCGAGCACAACTCTTGATATCTATCCACACACTGCTTCATGAAATCGGTAACATCGTATCGAAGAATCCTGATTTCATCTGGACTATCTTCCTTCGCCTCGGCCTTCCCCACGAAGTTAGGCGGTTCCTTCTTGGGCTCGATGATCTTCGTCCACTCGTGTCTCGGCTCAAACGGCGACCGAAAAGGTATCGCGCTAGCCGTGTGCAAGCATCCCAAGTACCTACCCATACTTCGTGGCTCTTCGAGCTTGATTCTCTTCGCCAGCTTCTCCCATCCTATCGCTAAGTTCTCTTTGGGCCCCGCAAGCTTGAAGTCGTCGACGTAGATCACCAGCATCAGCTTCAGCTCCTTATGGAAAAACACACTAGGCCAATCTGAGAGGAATTCGAAGCCGACCTCAGTCACAGCCTTTTCGCAGTGCTTTTCCCAGAACCCCCCGGCATCCGGATGCCCGTATAAAGCTAGTCTCAGTGGCACCACGGGGTCGTCTATGCCCTCCCATTCATCTGGCCACCTATCCCTCGGGATCCGTATCCATGTTTTAGGCCCCCCCAACAGCGCCTGCGTGTATGCCGACTCACCGTCCGACATCTCGATGTCGTGTCCTGGCAGCATCCCATAGGCATCCGCCATCTTGCCTGCCTCAAGTGTCGCAGGGCATGATGTAATTTCCTGAAAGATGGCCCACTTTCCCTCCTGGTCTTTGACATGACATCCCTCAAACACAACTCTCCCCTTATACTTCCTAAGAGGATCGTCTTCAGCAAGCTCCCAGTTCTTTTCTACACAAATGTCGAAGATACGACCTACATGAGCTATTTCCCCTCTATCCATTGCCTCCCGCTGAACGTCCTTCCACGAACGCACCTCCTCCATTATCCAGACCACTTGATCCATCAGCTTTTTCCATTCCTTATCAAGCGCGGCCCGAGCCTTGGGGTTGATCGCCCTCTCAGCTTTCGTCACGGGTCTAGCGACAAGTCCGAACACTTCCTCGATGTCTTCCTCTTCGTCCTCTATGATTGTGGCCATCAGTGGCTCAAGTTCTCCTACTGTCTCGTCGATGCTATCACACACTTCATTTTCCGCAACCTCTTCCCAGCTATCCTCTTGATCTGCATCCACCTGTATAGCAGGGACTGCGACTATTCCATCTCCATACTCCTCGTCCTCAGTTTGATAACCCTGCCGGATCAAATTATCAACGGGCGTAGTATGCTTGTTCATGAAGCATGCGAAGCATAGCGTCATCGACGTGAGGATTAAACTAGGTACCTTGGCTTTTCCCTCCAGCAGTCGTCGACATTCTCGGCATCTGTATGCCCTATCCGAGACATGCTTGACGCCGATTCGCCGCCTATCCTCATCTCTATTCCTCCCTGCTCTCAGCCCATGACCCGCACTATCCCTGTCTCTTTCCCTCGCACGGGCCTCTCTTGCCCAGATTGCTTTCTTGCTCTCCCGATGTGCCCTACGATGTCTCACTTCCTTCACGTTCTCAGGCATCATGCACCCGCGCATCCTCGGTCGCAGACATACTCCCTTAGCGAACTCCATTCTCATGATTGGCCCCCCTCTTCCTCCAAACGTAATGGGAAAGCTATTCCTATTCTGTATAGCCACCAGGATTTCTCGCTCAGGTGATACCTCGTATCCTATGACGTCGCACATAGTTTCCGCCACAAGTTGTCCAAGCGCAGACACTCTCACACTTGTGCCAGGATCTTCCGGATATGCTATCCCAGTACGAACCCAGGTGTACCCTATTAACGGAACATGGATGTCGTCCTTTAGTTCGAGGACCAGTGCATTCCTCTCTGCCTCCCACATGACTATGTCGCATTCGCCCTTTTCCATATTCTCGAGGTTGATGGTTTCAGCGTGCCCGGCCCTGAAGAATGCCTCATCCACAGGTTCCCGTTCCTCTTCCAAGTCCGACAGCGTCCACCCTTCTGAATCAAACACATCACTCTGGTCGTCGAATCCGGAGCTTTCCTCTCTATCTTGGTCGTGGCGTCGATCTGTGTCGCTGCTCTCCCTCTCCCCGGCCAGCACTACTATCCATCCGTTGCAGTTCATGTCTCCCACCTCGAGCTCTTCTCCAGGGTAAGCTACCGCGGCCCCTCCGGTGCTATGTCTGGTGCGGCGACTGTTTGGCTTCATCATCCTAACCTTGCCTATGTCGTCGCCGTCGACCAGGATCACGCGCAGGTCCTGTGTGTGTTTCGCCCGGGGTCCGAAGACCTCCCCCATTGCCTCTCGGCCTGGATTATTCATAACTATGCATCTTTTCCATCTGGGCTCCTCACGACTGATGTACGGTGCCCCATCCTCGGCAGCCGCAGCAGCATAGTTCCTCACCAGCGTCTGATCTTCTCGATCCGTAGCATCGTCGACGTGCTCGTCGTCTCCCTCCATGTCTATCACCCAATACGAGTTTCCTCCGTTCATTCTTCTCTTGGCTATCTTCAGCAGCTTCTCTAGTGATCCCCCGGTCTCGTCACCTCTAATCGTTCCCTTTTCCAGCTGTGCCAAGGAGTCCACGTCCAGTGTCACCATACCACTACTATATCCGAGATATTCTCCCTCGTGTTCTTCACATGCCATCGACACCGAATCACCCTCTTCCTCGCCGCAGATGCTTACCACGTCCTCTATCACCTTGATCATTTCGCGTATCGCCTTACGCTCCTGCTCTCGTTGCACGTCCATTTTCGTGTCCGATGTCCTCACCATGTGCGACATTAACTCATGATCCCTTGGCATATGATCGCATGCTAGCATGTCCGCCGCGATCGTGTTCATCATACATGGAGTGATCATTCCTATGTAACACGACGCGTCCACCCCGTCATTCATACCCAGCATGCATCCATCACTCCGTACTATCCACATGTCCCAGGCAAGCGCCATTCGAACAATGGTCTCGTCGGCCAATCGACTTTTGCCGCCTATCCATATGGTCGTAGCCACTATTCCTCTGCTGTTGGCGTCGGTGATAACCTTTTCTATATTACCAAACACTCTATCTCGAGCCTCTCGCGTACTATCTAGACCTTCCTCACGTCTCCAACCGGATGCCTTTCGATCAACTTCTATACTCATGCCTTCGCTAGACGCATCGATAGCGATGACCACATCCGTCACATCCTCTCCTATCACACATCCTTCCCCCGATATCCAAGATACGTTCTCACCTCCGTTATCCCCTATTTCATCTATTCCGATCCCCATGACCTGCACTTTAGGCTGTTCGCCCAACTCCCTCATTATTTCCCCAATGATGTTGTCGGACGGCGTTCGCGCTATTCCAGCTGTGCTGCACAATTGATTGATGGTTTTCGCAACCTCCTCAGTACCTCCCATCCTGGATGCCGGTGCGGCAGGTTCTGCTGGTCCTCCTCTATCCCTGATTCGTCGGTCTTCTCCTCCGTCGGGGATGTACCAGAACTCCGTGATGATGTCCCTGGGCACAACGAATCGGTACCTCCCTCTATTGCGCATCATCTCCGCCTGTATGCATGAGTCATATTCAATGGATTCTAAGACCTCCCCAGTATTAGCGCTCCGAGTGACCCTCCACCAGAGCTCGAGCCGTCTTTTGTCCCTTCCGCCATAGAATCGGTAGGATGTGGCGCGATTGTTTCTTACTGCCCACACTCGGCCACCCTCAGGCATTCCCGATGGAGAATCCCATCGGTATTCCTGCGGTGAGAAGTCCTGTCCATGGTCGGTGATTTTCTCCATCCATTCACGAACTCCAATTTCTGCGGGACGCGGTCCTATTCCCTCTTGCCCTCGAGCGGCAGAGGGAGGCCTCTCTCCTCTGATGATCCTCTCTTTGTCTCCCTCTATATAGCGCAGTCGCTGTCCCGGACTCATCCTATTCCACTCTGCTGACGAAATGGAGTTGGGTTTGTGAGATCTCGCGTACGGCCGTTCTATCCTGGGCATGTCCTGTTCGTAGTCTAAACCCACCCCCCGTATACCCGTCGCCTTCTCTCCCCGCGCCCGCTCCTTGGCTTCATCCTCTATCTCTCCCTCAGGCTCCCCCTTTTCCCAGAACGTAGTGCACCCCGTCCATTTCTTGGTGATCTTCTTCTTGCCCTTCATTCTATCCTCATCCAGTACCTCCGATGTACCATCGGCGTACATTATCCACGTTCGCCTCCTTGGACCCAGCTCTCTATCCCCGGGGCCACCTGTACCTTTGACCTCCTCGCCTGGGGTACACAGCTCCTTTCGGGGTAAGATGTGATGAAGCGTCCACGAATGGTCTATCTCATCATGTTCCCAGAAATCCCCGTTTTGAAGATGCTGATCGTCGCACTTAATTTGTCTCATCACATCGGCTCGTACCCTTCTCTCCTCTGCGAAGATTTCCTCCGTCTCCTCTCCTTGCTGCCCCTCTCTCTCCAGTTCCAATCTGGCCAGGACATCAGCTCGAGTCGCTGTCATGATTCTCGACTTCCTATCAGCCACAGCTTGCATCGGGAAGTAGTTGGGCATCTCCTCGTCAAGTACTATCCTCTTCAAGCGGTGTATCGACGGTACCGTCCATCCGTGATACAGGTGCGCCAGCTCAACCACTATATAGTCTCCGCTCGGAACACCCCCTGGTTGGAGCGCGTAACCTAGGAACAATCCGGGTGATGTCGGAGTGTCGAACTTTGCCTTGGATGCCATGGCATATGCTTGCTCTTCTTCGGCGTCGTGATCTACATATTCTTCCCCATCCCCACCGTTGTCTGCACACGCCGCCTGGCATAAGCCATCCGCTAATGTCGCAAAGTGCTCATCCAATCTGAAGCCCAGCCTCATCAACTTCCACTTGTCTTCCACAGATGCCTTTTTACCCGCTGCCAGGGTATATCCCACCGCTATCACTCTATCCTCCGGCGCCAAGGCATCTTCGGTAGCATGCCAAACTCTTGGATTGAACTTTAGCCCACTATCAACCTTCCGAGTCCTTCCCCATATCCATTTTCCCGGAAGCACCTCTTTCTTTATCCCGGCGGCGTCGCCACTCTCATTCTCACACTGTTCCTCTTCTGTCCAGATCATAGCTTCACCCGCCCTCTCGCTTACCGGCACAACAAAGTTGTACGTCTGGCTCTCGTTAAACTTGTCCTTGTGAGGCCCCATCCTGGTTCCGACAGACACAATCACCGTTGTAAAAGTAGCTTCTGGGAAACATTTTGCTATCAGCTCGCAGCACACCATGGCTATCCCCGGATATTCTTTGGCACTATTCGTAATGCCAACCTTTCCTCCGTACGCATACAGCCCCAGGACTATGAACCCTCTACCGGTGGCCATGCTCCGCGAATTCTTCGCTATTCCTTTCTCTATCGAAGTGAACTTCAGGATGATGTCCTTTGCATGCTGCACATCAAAGTCCTGCGTCATGACCTGCGCACGTCTATCGATCTCTCTCAGCTCTTCCTCCCTTTGCGAGCGTTGTTCTTTGGTTTCCTTCGTTTCAGAGGGCAAGGCCATGCTCGAAACATCTTCATCAGCTCCGAGAATCTCAAGAGCGTCATTTTCAGGATCCCCCCGTTCGAGCAGGGCCGCGTCCTCTTTGCCAGCTTTTCTAGGCTTTTCGGCAATGGGGAGGTAGTTAACAAGTGCCCCGAAAGGAATCAGTTTCACTTTGTCTTGCTCGTTGCCATGTCTTTTCCCGTACGGGCTTACCCCGTCCACTTGTTGTACGTTCCTATGGAAGCAGAACGTCTGCACAGCGTACGGCCACCACTTCGGTTCTAGTCCTGCTTGTCTCAGCAATACTCTGCCACCGTAGATTACTTCTTTGACCTTGAGCTCCGCTATGCTATTCGTTCGGGGTAATCCGGGTGTAGAAGTCGCCCTACAAGTTCCTATGACGTCGCAGGCTTTTGAGAATTCACCGGCTCCGTCTGCGTATAAATGCACTACCATATCTGGGCCTCGGAACTCATTGATAGCTCGCACAAACTCATCCGTTCCCCTGGACTTTACGGGCGTGCAGTGTATCCACTGTGTCTTGAAGTCGAACATCACGATTGCATTGTTTTCTCCGCGGATTCCCTTGTCTTTGTTGCTGCGAAGAACTATCGTGTCTGCAGTGACCCTCTCCCCGAACTTCTCGGCACCCTTGTCGGTGATGCCTTCGCCCCTGTTGAAGGGAACGTTTATTGCTTTGCCTTGTCGACAGGCAACGCAGTGCATGTTCTTTGGGAGATGCGTGAGCAAATGTTCCGCCGATTTTGCATACTCCGGTGAGTATCTTGCTCTCCGAATGCTCACAGCTTTGCTCGACCCTATCCCTTCGCCAAGTCTATCCGCAACTCGAACTTGATCTGCAGGTCCGACTTCTGCCTCTGTTTGTTCCACCTCTCCCATGCCACCGGCGCTATCATCCTTCTGAGGCTCTCCCACTCCTCTTCTGGCCTGTTCTTCGTCGGCTATTCCGGGCAAATCTATATCAACATCCAATTCGCCTTCGTTTTCGGTGCCTTCTTCTTCGCCGGGTACAGCGACGACTTGCTCCGCGATCCTTAGGTCATCATCCGTATTCTTCTTTATTCCGCGGACGAGCTGAAACTCCGCATCCGTCATATTGCGTGCGCTTTGTCCCGCGTCAATCTGCTCAGGACTTAAAGCTCTTTCACAAAACCCGCATACCCCGGATGAATCAGCCTTACACGCGGCGCAGTAGAACGTCGTTCTC